>JAOWAP010000350.1:0-22276 GCA_028565235.1 Hypoxylon lenormandii
CCACCAAGACCTGGGGCAACGACCTCCTGAACAAGAACTGCGGCAAGCAGGACGTCAAGATCCCCTCCGACATCGCCCCCGGCGACTACCTCCTGCGCGCCGAGACCATCGCCCTCCACACCGCTTCCCAGGCCGGAGGCGCGCAGTTCTACATGACCTGCTACGTAAGTTGTATTCCTTGACGAAATCCGTCATGCGATGAGGAATTTTGCAAGAGCGCGTGCTGATTTGATTCGAATAGCAACTGACGGTCACCGGCGGCGGTTCCGCAAACCCCACTGGAGTGAAGTTCCCCGGAGCGTACAGCGCCAGCGACCCCGGTATCAAGGTTGACATCTGGGGCAACGGCTTCTCGGAGTACACGATCCCTGGTCCGGCGGTCTACTCCGGTTAAACCCTGTGTTGATAGCGAAGAGGGTTTACCATTAAGGCAGCTAAGAGTAGAGGCATTGCATGAGAGTATATTTAGCATGTTTTCTAAATAAAGTACCCTATATGATACCTATGCGTTCGCACACTTTGACTCTATTTCTCCTGCCATGTGCCTGTGTGGCCGTGTGCACAAGGAGTGTTTGAAAGTTCCCTCTGTAAATGCTGATAAAAGGGGCTGTCCGGCTTTCAACAACGAAGCAACATGTTGAGTGACAGAAAACCAAATAGCACGAATTTTCTAAGACCTTCCATTTAAATTCAGACTACCCCATAATTCATTATATGTACGTCATTAATGTCCTAAGAAAGACCCGAGTAATCTACTTATAGATAGCTAATTCCGGGGCGGCCAATGTCCTTGCTCGGTAGTTCCCTCTTCGCCAAAGCTTTAAAAAGCGAAAGCAACCCCAAGCCCCGGGTTCCCCGTGTTCATGCACTTGGCATGACTCCGCCTTGAGGCCAGCAACCTATAGCTTAGGGGTAAATTACCCCGACGTCCCGAGGGTTGATAGTGTAATCTCTTGTGCCCAAGTGATCGCTTGTTGACTGCTTTGATCCGAATACAGGATCCCTTCGAGCGAAGAGGATATAGTATCTATCGTAGGTTCGAAGATGGGGCTTCATAATTCTCAAAGGAGCAGGTAAGCGGTTTACGTTTAGAGATTATATCTTTCGTCGCATAGTTTCGCGCATGACCAGGCCAAGCACCTGATGATTTAGGTAGGTAGGAAGTAGGGAAGTTAATGAAAATGAGCGTAATCCGACTGGCCATGCCTCTATGACCATCGTTAAGGGAACTTCATCAGTTGTACCTAACTGCGGTGGCCCGATATGAAGAATTGGGTGTGTGTCTCGGACCTAAGAAGGCAAATCGGCCCTAAAAAGGGGTCTCCCACCGGGCACTTTAGTTGTAGCCAGAGAATTGCTTGGTCAGCTCGTCTTATCAAGCTTTCCAGGAGTCTAGTGTCCTAAAACCTAGACCTTCTATCAGGAGGGCTAATGATGTCTCTTGTTACGATGGAAAATGTACTTCCAACACACAGCTAACTCCAAGATATTAAAAGTTACCAATATTCTAACGACTCTTAAAGCCGCACTGCACTAGACTGATATTCTGACGTATTGATCATCATGCTTCGCAAGAAATCACCAGTGGGTTTTATGCCACTGTGAAACGTAGTATTATCTTCCAACCGTAGACTTGAAGGGCGAAATTGAGATCTAGCTAAGAAATGAGTGGCTGAGAAAAGGAGTGAGCGTTTGTCGCGTGTGGCGCGAACGGCCGGGATTGATAGGACCCTGAGCTGTTGGGGCTGAAAGGTTATCGTTTCGGATACCTAATGAATCTCTCCGCTATTCCTATTCTATTCTAGTCTAGTAGTTTCCTTGCGGAATTATTCACCAGTCACCTCAGCCTCAGGAATCATGTTATTAAATCATGTTAACGGCCCCTTTTCACGGCCTCGTCACTGGGCCACCTCTTCCATTTAATGTGCTCGCCATACGTGCCCGGTGGCAAAGTACCTGAAGCAAAGGATCAACTGCATGAAGGCTGAAAGGACCTCCGCACCTATGCCAAGGAGCCAAGAAATGCTACAGATGCGCCACCAATCCTTGCAATCCTGTTCTCTACCAATTGTTACGCATATAATAATAAGTACCTACATGTAGGTAAATATGTAGGAATTAAGAGTTAGGTACCTAGGTACTTAGAGGCAAGTATTCTACAGCTATAATCAAGCCTCTAGTTATTTACTAAGAAACGCATTGTGCCTACGGCGAGCAGTTTCACTTATGGGTTGTCAGCATCAAGATTCAGGTCAACAAGCACAACTTTAATTCAGTACGATGTAAGGATGAGGCGTATGTTAATGAGACGATGGCTGCAAAGCTATGTCGTATATGTCGTATATGACTCACATGTCGTGTAACACTCCTCGTTGACGAAAAACGAAAAAGAGGCTGGCTGTGTAAGCCCAGTTGTTCTCATCTTTTTTTGCGAAGGCTCTGACATTGCTTAGGTTCTTTGACTCTGTCCTCGCCAACAACTGCATCATACCGCGAAGCATTATCCTCCCAAAAGGCTTATAAGTCACTAGCAACGCTTTTCTTAGCTTTACTTATACCTCCAGTTCGAGTTGAAAATGGTATCGTTTCCTGAAGACCTACCTCCCCGCCCCGAGTCAACATGGAGAGAGCGGAATTGTCCCGGCTTCCGTGGCTGCTTTCACTTTAGTTGGGAAGCGTACAGCCTAGACACATCTGAACCGGCAGCTTTGGCGCGTCGGATTTGCATGATCACGACGTTGGGAGTCCGCACTACGCTCTCTATCCTAGGTTTCTTCTTCAATGCGTACAGGGGCTCCATTGCCGGCCTAGTCATTGGTAGCATCCTCGCTGTTATCGGTTTCTTCTTCGTCGCATGGTGTCTCGCGCGTATTGGCGAAGCTCAGGGCACCAGAAAAGTGTTTGGCATTAGCATGGTGCGTACTTCTTTTCTTTTTTTCTTTCTTTTTCTTTCTTTTTTTGTTTGCTCGATACGTCCTCATACTGAACAGCTATAGGGCCGATGGCACTTCGACATTTTTCTTTTTCTTAGTGCGCTGGTCCACGTAGGCTTCCTCTTGGGATACTTTACTGGTCTGGGTAGAATCGGGTTTTTCGTCAGTTGGTATGGAATGTGGATTCTTATTTTTGCTGTCGCCTGGATTACTACCTGGACTCCTGAGCAACCTGACACCTACCTATGATTGTCGGGCTATTAGATTTCGCTCCGAACCGGAAGCTATGGCAGATACAACAGCAGGTATCGTAGACTACTCAGGTTGGTAGCTTCAGGACTTGGCTAAGAGGGATTGTCAAAGTTGTGCAAGCTGGCCATTTGTACGAGATGCTTTGTACATTTAGATTTATGGAGCTTGCCGGCTGCCTGCCCAACTATTAGCTTGAACATTCTGGAAGATTGAGGTCATAACTGACAGTATACCCAATGAATTGTATCATAGGTATGTGATTATTACGAGAAAATCGTGTTACATAAGCGGAGCTCTCCGCGCTCTCACTTTATCTCAGACCACAGATTTTATATAAATATTTTGATGATTTGTGGTCTGAGGCTACCTCCTGGTAATTAACATCGTGCCAATAAGCAATTCGATGCTGATCCGATGTAACTAAATGATAAGAAATCAGATCAGATCTGAATGCCTCGAATAGGTATGAGTAAGCAAAGATATCCGCCGCTCTAATTCGTCGTAGGCATTTTACTTTCATTCCGTATGTCATCAAAATTTGCAATCAAGAAAGAACAGTGAAAGACTGCGTACTTCCAAACCTTTCGGTACTTTCTACGGCTGTCTGTAGGCATGGAAGAGTCAAAAGAGACGTACTCACCGTCACAGACCGCCCACCAGGTGGCGGGGGATGTGACGGAAGACGACTCCGAGCTTATCTCCCGCCGCGGCACCAAGCGAGGTATCAAATCGCGCCATGCGCAAATGCTCGCTTTGGGCGGCACCATCGGGACCGGCCTCTTCGTCGGCACGGGGCAAGCGCTGGCGATTTCCGGTCCCGCATTTCTCTTCACCGCGTACCTGGTGATCTGCTTTCTCGTCTACGGCATCGTCACCGCCATCACCGAGGTCGGCGCCTACCTCCCTGTCCCCGGCATGTCGGTGGCGTACTACGGGAACCGGATTGTATCCCCCAGCCTCGGGTTCGCCCTGGGGTGGATGTACTGGTACACCTGGGGGATAAGCGTCGCCTACGAGATCACCGCTGCCGCCGTCGTGATCGACTACTGGCCGAACAGCGTGCCGGTCGCGGCGTGGATCACGGTCATGCTCGTCGTCATCGTGGCGCTGAATTTCTTCCCCGTCAAAGTCTACGGGGAATCGGAGTTCTGGTTCGCTTCGATCAAGGTGTTCACTATTATCGGCCTGCTGATCCTGTCCGTGGTCTTGTTCTTTGGCGGCGGGCCGGACCACACCCGGCTAGGTTTTTGGTACTGGCAGGACCCCGGGGCGACTAAGGAGTACCTCGTCGGGGGTGCCGGCGGCCGGTTCTGCGCCTTTTTGTTCACCCTCATCTACTCATGCTTCAGCTTCAACTTCAGTCCCGAGTTGGTTATCATCGCTACGGGTGAGATGCAGTCTCCTCGCAAGAATCTCCCAAAGGCAGCACTGCATTTTATCTGGCGCCTCATTGTATTTTACGCTCTCGGTGCTCTAGCGATTGGGGTGATTTGCCGAAGTGATGAGCCTGCCCTAACCAATGGCGGGAAGGGAGCGGCTTCGTCCCCTTGGGTCATTGCTATCGAGAGAGCTGGAATCCACGGATTAGACAGCCTCATCAACGCCGTTGTCATCACCTCAGCTTGGTCGAGTGGAAATTCAGTGTTGTATATGTCCAGTCGCTCCCTATACTCGCTCGCCGTAGCTGGGAACGCGCCTCGGATATTTGCTCGGTGCAACAGGCACGGTGTCCCCGTTTATGCTGTTATTGCTTCAAGCTTACTATCCTTACTCGCGTACCTGAACGTCGATACTGTCAGTGGTATTGTGTTTAATTGGTTTGTCAGTTTTATCAACACGGCCGCTTTTATTAGTTGGGCGTGCTGTTGTCTCATTTACTTTCGCTTCAAGAAAGCTTGTGCCGTCCAGGGCATTGCAAAGACGGATTTGCCATACACAAGCATTTTGCAGCCATGGGCAGCGTGGGTGTCGATGGTGGCGTTTTCTATTTTCGGGTTATTGAACGGGTTCTCGGTCTTCTTTCCGGGACATTTCACTGCGTCCGACTTCCTTACCGCGTACATCGGTATTCCGGCGTTCCTGCTGATGTACTTTGGTCATAAATTGTTTGCTAAAGATAATCCTTGGCTTAGGGCGCCTGGCTCTGTCGATCTCAAGACAGGATTGGCGGATATACTGGCGGATGAGGAATCTAATACTGCTGTTTCCCGGGCAACTAGTTCGGTCAAGCATAATAGGCACATGTGGTTGCAAAAGGTATATACAATATGGGGATGGGAGTAAAGCTGACATAGTTTCCTTAGGCTTATTTACGGGTGATCAATTCTAGAGGAAAGGAGAGGTACCTGAGTCTTAACTAACAGGTACCTAGATATCTTAGTAATTCAAATTCTCATTCTGTTGGTTGACTTCTAATAATTTTACCTAATTCCTCCCGAAACGGTAAGGGTGCCTGCTCAACTAGTAAAATAGTAAGTACGGGCATATTGGTTCTGTCCCCCTGAATTGGATTAGTCATCAACCCCTGAATCTCCAAATCCCCCTTTTTCACCTTAGTTGCTTCTCCTTGGCACTTCAAAAGAAGTCGTCATAGTTAGTTAACTATGCGTCGATATTATTTCATGTCATTCCTTGCATCGTTTTAAGAAACAGTCATAGGTAGAAATAGCGACAGACCAGTTGATCAAAGCACAAATGCATACCTACCTCCTACCTAGGTAGGTAGGCCGAAGCAGTCCAGTGCTCGTGGCTAAAACCTGTGTCTTTCTTGGCAAATACACTACGCAAAACCTCAAAATTACTAATGCCAATTTGTGCTACGTTATACCGTATCTCATGTACTATAATCGCACAAACCCCATCCATCGTCCACGAAGTTCCCCGCTTCACCTCCATTCTCCATTTTCAAACAGTTTAGAAATAGAGATGGCTCAGCAACCAATAACAACTATACCGGCCAAGATCGAACCCCGGATCGAGGTCATCGACCAACCTGAGGATGTTATCGAAGCTTTTGACTGCGCATGCAAAGCGTTCGGCGAGCAGGCTCACGATGCCATTTGGATGGCCTTGAACCCGGAATGGGATAAGGTCGGGCTCCAAGGCCGACCCCGGGCCGCAGCGCGCTTGGTGGAACAGTGGCGCCGCATAACTTACGACAGCCAAGGGAATCCGAACACTATCTTTCTCAAGGCGACTCTTCCCGATCCTTTCGAGAACGGGCGGCGAATCATCGCGGGCTTAGCCATATGGGCGCAATTGTCAGTAGTCGATGGTCATGGAGATCCGCCTTCCGACGACCTGCGCAGCTCTCTAGACCTCGAGGCGCTCTACCCGGGAAATGAATCCGAACAGCGCTATCTCTGCCAAGTCCACCGTTCGTTTGCTGAGCGGCGCTGTGCAGTCACCAGAGAAAAGGCAACTTCAGAGCCACCATCAGTTATGCACCTCCAGTTATGTGCGTCAGATCCTACTTACCAGCGGAGAGGTATTGCTACGAAGTTGGTTCAATGGGGCCTTAATGAGGCACAGCGCCGGGGCGGCCTAGAGGCCATCACAGAAGCATCCAGCAGTAAGTACGGACCAGTCCTTTCCAAAGTACTTAACTCTTCTTGTATCCCTTTATCATAAAACATAGTATGCCGCCGAGACCTGAGGTTTTTGATAATAGTTTACATTCTTAATTTTTATCAGTCCCCAAGTACAGAATATAATTACTAACTCGAACCTTCTTAGTGGGGAGGCATGTCTATGCCCGCCTAGGCTTTCATGGTGAAGGCCAAGATATGGAATACAAAGTAGACAGCGAATTTCAGTCACGAGACAAGCCCCCTAATCTTTTCATGCGCACTGGAACCAACATATAGGAGGGCATCAGCATGAGGACATACTACTTCTTGCAAGTGTTAGTCAAACGACGCTTGTACCCTATAGCATTCTTTCAGGATGTGGAATAGACAATACAATTTGTCACGATTCATTATAGCTATCTAATTGAAATATAACTAGAGCTATATTATGATTGAACATTGTCAATAAAACAATGCAAGCAAAGGAATTATCTTAGATACGTAAAACAACGGAATCAATGTCCTTGTATGAGTTGTCCGCATTATAACAGTCAGCAAATAAAACAACAAAGATCATTGTCAAAAAGATTTGGACGTTAGTTTACCGCACACAAGTTACGCCGAGGATTTAAACCAGGCTGGAGAACGCGAAAACGAGTCTTAGCAGTTCAATCAACCGGTTCACACAACTGTCTGGTACAGAGTATCTTTCACACATTCCAGTCTATCAAATCTCAGGCACCTTCTTTCTCACCTTAGCCAGTTTCCCTCTTCCATCTCGGGATGGGTGGCCTTCGTGTAGAGGCTCGACTCGAGAATGTCGAGGCCCAATTGAAGGCTCTCGATCAGACTATCGGCAACTTTATGGAATCTCAGAGGGTAACTGAAGAGTCAACAGCCAAGACTATTAGACACATAGAAGAGAGTATCCAAGTCCTAAACGATTTCTTCGATTTCAATATCGTCGCTGAGGACGGACACATAACCTCTTCACTACGGGAAATATCCGCGAGATTCGCAGGCCTAGAAGAGCAGCTGAAGAACATACAAGACAACACAAACACGCCTATTGTAGCCGAGCCACAGCAAGACAGCCCCTCGAAAATTTTAGCAGAGCTAGATTCCGAAGAGTGGAAACGCAAAATTAAAGAGCTAGAGATCCGATTGAAAAAGGCAGAAGACGAACGCGACCAGAACCAATCGCTCTTCGAAGAGACTCACGCAGACTTAGAGCAATGGCAAGCCGAGTTCGACACGGCGATAGCAGCGCACAAAAATCTCGAAGAAATGCTCAAAGAGAAGATCGATGCGGAGAAGAGAATCAACCGAAACCTTTTCAAGAAAGTCCAGGAGATGAAGGGAAACATTCGTGTGATGTGTCGCATTCGCCCACCCCCTATCGAATCCGTCGACGAGCTTGTAGACTTCGGCCCTCGAGAGGAGGGCGACTTTTCTCATGCTTGGGGAAAGCTCCGCGTGCCAGTAGAGCGGAAGTCCGCCATGGGCACAGTCGTGACCGAGAAGAAGTCGTTCGACTTCGAAAGAATTTTCGGGCCAGAAGAGACCAACGACGACATTTTCAACGAGATTAGCGATCTTATTGAATGCGCTCTAGAAGGTCAAAAGGTCGGTATTTTCGCTTACGGACAGACCGGCTCGGGTAAGACATACACCCTTAGTCATAGAGGTCTTGATGAAGGTACCAGTGATGGTATCATCCCCAGGACCCTAGCTTCGATATTCGAGACTGCAGGTGAGAGTTCTGATCGGTACCGGTATTCAATCTCATTGTCCATCTTGGAGATTTACACCAACAACATTTACGACCTTTTGCAAGAACCCGTTAACGGCCAAAAGACGGAAACCCGCCTCGAACAGGCAACCGTTGTGCCCCTAGACTCGCTTTCTAGGGCCGAGGAAATCATCGATGACGCAATTAGGATTAGGACATCTTCCTCTACGGAGAAGAACGCAAATTCCTCGCGCTCGCATCTGATTATAACGTTCCGAATCACCAGAGAGACCCTTGCCGATGGATCCTCCATCGAAGGGCTTCTTAACCTGGTCGACCTTGCGGGCTCGGAGAGGTCTGCGGCAGACGGGTTAGAGGGACAGCAGCTGCAGGAAGGTATCCTAATCAACAGATCGCTTCTCAGTCTGAACAGGGTCATTACTGCTTTAGGCCAAGGTACCGCCGTAGCCTTCGATACCGCCCTCGTAAAGGCCCTTCGACCTTGTCTCTCACACGACTCCAAGACCTTGATGTTCATCATGGTCAGCCCCTTTAAGAGAGACTTGTCCGTTTCCCTTCAGACCCTTGAAAAGGGGCAAGAGGCTACCAACGCGAAGTTAGCTTCGGCCACCCGCAACGATTCGAGGAGAACGTCTGCACCTCCTAGCACCAGAAATAACAATAACCCTTCGCCGTCACCTACCGGTCTAAGGTTTCCCGGAAACACGAGCAGACCTACACCACCCAGCACAGGTAGAGGCACGTCTACTACTTCAGCCAGGGGTTCGCCTGCTTCTACGGGTAGGGGCGGATCTTCTGCAGGCAGAGCGAGAGGTTCACTTCCCGCCACAACTCCAACACGGGGAGGTAGAGGTCATCGTGGCGGGCTTCCCAGAACACCTACCAACCGACCCTCTTGATCCCCTGCTCCATTAATATCACAAAAAGATCCATTCTACTAGACTTTCTTATATACGGGATGTGAAAATGAATACCTAGGTAGGTGCCAGAGAGTGTTTTATTCCCTCGAGCTACGTCAAGCTCTTAATATCCTAGATCATCTATTCATTAGTTTGTTCCAGGAAGCACTCATGTAAGGTAGGTACCAAGGGACCTAGGTTAGGCAGATTTGATTTTATATAGAAAAAAAATATAATAATTGTAAACCTCTTATCAAAACTCAGGTGCTTGTCTTCTTCTTCCTCTTCCTCTTCCTCTTCTTGAAGACAATAGGCAAAACATTTAGCGACAAAAACCGCCAGCCTCCTCTAGCAAGTATGTCACCATGAACTAATATCCCGAGATTCTACAAATCTAAACAAGGGCCTCGTACACTTTCGCTATTCATTTTCTATAGCAGATACGTATTTATAGTGTACAGAACAGTCCAAATTTACGTTTCCAACGTCCGCGTGTATATCCATTTTTTTTTACCCCTGAGATCCAACCGAGTTACTCCATGAATAAAATGCGTCCTATGCTGTTCACACTCCCCAAAAATCAACGCCATATACAAAACCATGCACTGTTATATTACAACGCCAAGATTAAAGGGCTCAATTATTGATTAAGCGAGAGCATCGGTGAGGACACTAGAACAGTCGGTGAAACTGCTTGTGTCGCTGATACCGAGCAAGCTCATTTTCTCCATCCTATATCAGAGGAATTAGCAATTGCCTAAGGTTGAAGTAAGGCCTGGTAGGTGGATTACTTACGCTGGCACGAAGGCAGCCGCCCAAGCCGAGGAATCGGAGCCGAAAGTGTTCCAGTCGGAGCTAGTATCAGTCCCGTTGCTGAGATTCTTGTCACTAGTCAGGCTCGAGGGAGCTGTGCCATCAGCCGTCTCGGTGTAGAAATCCGTATCCCACTCGGTTGTTGTATCGTCAAGCCCGTCTCCGGCCAAGTCCTTAGCAGTAGTATGCGCGCCAACGAGAGCAACCAGCTCGGTGACCGAGAAGCCCTTAGCAGCAAACGCAGATACTATCGAGGCCGCGTCGTCGGTGGCTCCAGGCATCTGATCTTCCGCGTTGGCATCGGACGAGTCGGTTCGACCGACCACGACAGATATGACTGGCCCGTTTGTGCAAGCGGCAATTCCAAATGCTACATGTGATACGAACATGAGCCAGAGGCCAAAGGGTAAATGGGGGGTTTACGCCAATAACTCACCAGCTGCGAATTGAATCAGGTCAGCAGTACCAACGCTGTACTGCGTGGCTTTGTCGCCAAGACTTGAGCATATATCGACGAGCTGAGTATTTTCGCCACGAGCAGTGCATTCGTCTGACAGGATAATTGATCCGTCACATGCGCCGGGGAAGCAGTCGTGGAAGGCAAGACGAATAGCTGCACGGGCATCGTCGTTGCAGTCGCCGTCCGTGATGAAGGAAGTCTTCAAATCCGCAGCAACATCAGTCCACGCGGATGGACATTGGGCTCTTGTGAGACCAAAACGAGCTGCAAGGGCAGCAAGGAGAATGGTAGGCCTGAACGAATGCATAGCGAAGAAGTCGGCAGCGAGTGACTTAGCCTGGGTATATAGTAAGGGGTAGTAAGGTAGTAAAGTAGGGGGGTTGCAAGAGCTGATGAACGATCGAGAAGAAAAAGATTTTGAGGAATGAACTGTTATCCGCTAATGGCCTGCCTAGGAGTGAAGATGATATGAACGAGGGAAGTTGATGATGTTCTATCCATCTTGGCACTTGAGGCGGCGTTACTCTCGATACTTATACGTGAAGTTCCTCCCACTTCAAAGGACTTGTCGTCAAAGTTGTGATACCAAAGCCCTGGAGTTGTTAGGCTCGTGTTGAGAGACCCTGTAAACAGCCTGCAAGCTCCGCTTCGGTTAGTCTACTCATGGATCCCCCAGAAGCACCCGCAAAGGCTGCAAAACGCCGAGACGGGGATGGAGCCACGCAAGCGGCAGCCAGGGAGCTGCCGAGATGTCAAACAAGGAGAATTATTACTCAAACTTTTATCAGCAGGCTATTGGCATGTTGTTTCTGCAAGGGGCTCAACGTTTCTAGAAACGTTGTGATGATACCTTCGGACTTGGGCGTTGTTCTTTTGAACATTGTTCATGTTGATATACGTAAGCAGGTAGCTATACAGAGCAGCCCGTAGGCATATAGAATAGCTGGTATTCTCAATAATGGAACAACCTAACGACCAAAGACTAAGAGAGCTCGCACTACCTCTTACTCCACAGACGTACACGATCAAACCCATCCCGGGGTCGATCATAATTCCTGTCACTATGGTGAGAGTTAATCTGCAGGTAGGTCTGAGCTGTGATACAAACAAATAATTTCCATACAAACAGACATCATTGCACAGCGTATACGAAGTAGTCTCGGTTGACATGCGTTAGCGCCGTGGGCCACCTAGTAGTTGGGCTGAATATCTATCTCCTTCCACTAGATATCCGAAGGATCCCTAGGTATCAGTCACACTTTTTCACGGAGTGCTGACGACGACACGGCGTCTTACCTGTGTCCGCGTTTCTCATCGAGTTGCGCTTAGACTTCGTGTAGGGGAGAAGTGCTTCTACCCAGGTAATTTCTTGCAAGGGTCCTTCAAAGAGCCTCCAGCACCCATGTCACCTCACAGCTGGAGTAAACTGGAGTAGGCAGGGATCGTCAGCCTCCCCCTTAGCGGTCGAGTGCCGGCGGGGGTCCGTCCCTTCTTAACCTGGACGACACGCGTATTAATGAAACCAATCTCGCACGATCATGTAGAAAAAAGGAGGACAGAGCCTATCGATAGGATCTATGTTGCACTTAATGGTACCCATGGCCCTGGTTGCGAGAGGGAAAAAAATTCCAAAGCTACCGCTTAACGTATTGTTGTGGTAGCCGAGTCCATATTTACTGCCAATGATGGGAATATGTACGCAAGCCCTTCCCCATATTCAACAGGGTTTTGGGCGACAAATCTTTGAATGCTACTCTGGGAAAACCACTGCTGTTCTGTACTGCCAGTCGATGAAAGTGAAGATTTTGATAGAACATACCTACCTTATTATCAAAATTTTATGCCGACATTTTTCAAGTGTCAGCTGGAAGCGATCTCCATAACTAGAATCCGGTCGAGTAGATACGATACCTCCACAATAAGCAGTCCACGCCTCCAGCTCGCAACGAGCTGAAGCCAGGAAGCCATAAACGGGTCGTGGCTGCGTGAATATAATCCTCCACTGATAAGTAGGTAGCTTGACAATTTCGCTAAGGAGGCACGTTACGTGTCCTACCTTATCGATTCTGTGTATTATGTACGGCGAGCTCATAACGTGCAGGGCATTGAAACTTGGGGGAGCAGAAGTCTTCAACAACCATTGCACGTATATAGGGGGTATGGTAGATAAGAAAAGACCCCCAATTTACATTACCGCGGAGGCGATATCATTCTTGAGTACGACTTGATTGCCCGATGTGATAAAATAGCTCGTGGGGTTCTGGCTCGTGCGAGAGCAACGGCAGCCTCAATTTCAGCCCCAATTTGACCAATCACTTTTTTATTTTACTTCCTTGAGTAGATCATGTCACTACCCAGGTATGCAGCTGTTTCGTCTTGGCTGAAGCCAGGGACTGGAGCCAAGACCACTCAAACATATGGGTTTTCATCCGAAGCAACAAGAGTATGACCAGGAAAATTCGAATCTGCCGAACTTAAAAACACAAACAAGGCGATCTGCAAAACACTTGCAGGACGTCGTTAGTATTGCTATGGTGAAAAAACGCACATACGCTAATACACTAGCAGCTGAACACTAGAAACCATCTAACAGGTCCAGCGCCCCTTTTATGACCAATAAGATAATACATATTAGCGTTATGCTGAAGGACCAGGAGCTCAGGCCCAGGTCCCCGCTTGGAAATGACCTGAGAAAGATGTAGGCCAATTCCAGCTCCCTGACATACGTCAGGGCACCCACGTAAAAGTCAACTCAAGACCCATTGGTGGAAATAGTCACTAAGAGGACACAAAAACATGATAGCTGAGAGAGGGTTCACTTCCAAGAGAAGAGAAATCTTGATAGTAAAGGACTTTGGATAGCGTTTGGTCTTCGCTCGAGGTGGTAATTGTCGAAACACAAAGCCCTGCAGAGACCTATCGCTTGTAGCTCTCCACTACGGGAACTAAACACACCCATGACCCTTTCAGGGGTTGGTAGGGCGCCACATGAGTTTTACGTAAGTGGTACGTGGCCCCTGCGTCGCTGCGAGATAATGAGCACAACATGTGAAGCCTCTTGATATCTATTTATGTATGTTCGTCACACAAAACATCGGATAGAACCGCATATCTGTTCATCTTGTCTCCAGCTAATGATCTATCATTTGTTTAAATATAAGATACGACGAATTTGTGCAACGTGATTATCTCCGCCACGGGCCGATTCGTAATTCATCCGCTCCTATACGCTGTCAGATCCCTCGTACGAGATTCGACTTAAATCTTCCAATCACGTCGTGCTCAGAAGGAAGTAAAATCTTTAGGGCGCGTGTAATTGGAGGGACAGGCTTTGTCGCAAAGACCAGGGAACCGACAAGTTGCTGTACTGAGCCCCTTTACAGCAACAGGTATGACGAATATGACAGTACTACGTCTTTCAATAACTTGAGAGTCTCTTCCCCCTGAGGCCATCGATGTTCTCAACAACGCGTACAATACGCATTCTCCGCGTGTGTTTGATCAGTTCGCCGAGTACCGGAGGAATGTGTCGTATGTGAGAAAACAGATATTCAACTAAATATTACCTAGGTATGCATCCAGAGAACCAAGGAAGTCCCTACACACATACCTAATCTCGTGTAGACAGCCCCTTGCAGCAGAGTCATCCAGATATCTATAGATCTAGATCTTTTAACTCTTCCCTTACCGCATCCTTCATATCCCTCTCTTGCATATTCCAACATCGTATGTTTCTCTCATGCAACCCATAGGAATGGCTCCGGCGCCGATGCCCGAAGATGTGACGCGTGCGACGCAGTTCCCACTATCCACGCAAACACGCCCACGAGGCAAAGATGTTGGAGAAAGCTGAGCTTTTGCGTTCTCACTGAACCTGCCCCTCGTCTCCTAGCATGGGTGGAAACTGCACATCAGCCAAAGAAGCTGAAAACTGCCTGCAGGTAACGCCACGATGTAAGCCAAGTGATGCGAAAACAACGACATCGTTACGCGGGGATCTCCTGATTTCGATGTTAAGGGCTCCGGATACGCATACCTACCTCCTGGAAGGAACTATTTGTGGTTTTGTCTCGGTCTATCCGAACTAACAGGCCAGATCCCCTGTCCCGATGGCCAGTATCTAAGTGACCAGATCCTGACAGGTATCTAGTTACGATGTATTGCCTCTAGTCTTGGGTCCCGTGTCGATGGGCCAACTCAGGAGACGTTTGTATTAGAAAATGTTGGCAGGCCTAGCTGGAGAACTAGCTCCACGAGAAAATAAGTTACTGGACTTTATCTTGAGTACCAGGTACCTGCCTAGGAAGACAATTGTGAGAAATTATTATTTTACAACCGTATTTAAATATTGATACATAAGTGTAATCATTGGCGGCAGGGGGCAAACAATTCTATGACTTCCTATGGGAACGAGGAGGTCGCAATGAGTTAAAATTGCCTGGGAGGGTAATCCACAAGATTCTATATCTAAGGTATCTATCACAAATTAAAGGTAGCGTCACACCTCATATATGGGAGTTAGTTCTTGTAAGTATCAAGTGGTGGCCTTGTTCTGTATGCATGATTAGCTGCTGATATAGTCAGGGGCTGACCCTCTTAACTCGTGAGAGTGCTATTTCATAGTTTAAGTGAATCAGTGGCTCAAAAGACATTAACCAAGAATTCAATCATTACATAAATACCTTTTAAAGCTATTTAACCGTGGTTCTTATTCTCGCTAAATATGTTTTGACTCCATAGCAAAGGTGACATACCCAGTTATAAGTAACAATTTGAAAGTTCATAGAGATTCTCGTCTCAATACCTTTATCTTACCATACTCGACGGTAACGTGGCAATGTGCTTAACTAGCTTTGCAAGGTAGTAATGAAGCACAGTGTTATATATTATTTCCCGTATGCTTCACTCCCGCAACATATTGAAAACCCGCCTCTCCTAAACCGTAGTCACCATCAAATCTGTATATCAGACGCAAAAAAATTGCGAAAATATCAGTTTATACTAATATCTTAACATAACCCACTTAACAATGCTCTACCAAATATTAACGTTAGGAAAAGGACATACCTTGCGCCTGATAGACGAAAGTTGGTCCCGTAAAATTCCAACGGTCCTGTTATGTGAGATCCTCGCTCTTCTCAAATATGACATACTCGTCTTGTCATGTCCTCATTTCTTAACAAGGACATATATTATTCTAATTTTAGTGTGCATAGTAGCGACCTTCCTAGACTACCTCTGTACTTTGGAAGTACATATCTCTTAAAACATTACTTTCTACTTCGGTAGATGTCGATTAGAAAAATATTGACAAGCTGGGAGTTCAACTGACGAGTTTGACATAGCTTGGGGAACGCAAGAATTATATGTTGAGGGCTAGCCTGCAAATACGACGCACTGCACAATCGAAGTCATTCATGGTCTCCCCCGTTAATGATAGTGGGCAGCTCTAATGAATCAGGGGATATCACGGTGGAAGGATAAGGCTGTACTGGAAATTATTCATTGAGGCTACAGTGAGCCCGGATCTATCAATAAAGCAGAATTCATTCGCGTCGGCGCAACGTAACCGCTCCGTAATGGTACGTGGAAAAGCCGAAGGCAACCCCGATACAGGTTATCCCTTTCTCTAGACCTCGCCGTGATTCAGCACCACAGCGCGCATTTTTGCTCTCCGCCTACTTCCCGTTCTCATTTCGTCGAATGCATCGGCGCAAAGTCGGGGCCGATTTAGGTGTGCTTCTTCAGCATAGCGACGAGGGCGTTCGGGTTGGCGCCGACAAGCTTCTCGGCGGGGGCCATCTCGCCGTCCTTGAAGATCATGAAGGTGGGCATGGCCGTGATGCCGAGCTCCTGGCTCAGCTCGGGCAGGTCGTCCACGTCAATCTTGGCGAAGAAGATGTCCTTGAACTGGTCCTCGTTGGAGTGGCTACAATGGAACTTCTTGTTAGTAGGGAGGTTGATGAGGGATTTGGTTTTCGGGGAAGGGGAATGCGACTCACTTGGCTAGGATGGGGGCGATGGCCTTGCAAGGACCGCACCAGGTGGCGAAGCAGTCGAGCATGATAGTCTTGTGCTCCTTAAGGGCCTCCTTGAAGCCGTCGGTACTTTACACGATGTTAGCATCATATATCGACGCGTTGGAGGGGTACAGGGGCGGGGTAGCTTGATTGCGCTGCGACAAGCCGGTGAGCTGGGCGGGAAACTTACGAGGTAATGTTGTGGACAGTCATCTTGGGCGACGTGGAGTGAAAGTGTCGAGTAGATGCGAAGTGCGATGGTTTGTAGACGGTTGTATGTCTGAAGGTAGACCGGGCTGCTCGAAGGAAATTTGTTGACATGGAGGAAAAAAACGGAATGGCAATGCGGGAAACGCGGGGCGGCTAGCTGGGTTTTTATTTAGCTGTCTAGCTCTGCTATCAGAGGAACAGGCAGGAGGCAAGCAGGTAAAAAAATGAGGTAAGGCTACGCCAAGATTACGGTGGTTGTATTACCGAACAGGTATAGAATGTACAGGATGTACAGAATGTACAAGATATTACAAGAGATGGGCGGTTTTACCTTATTCGTTACCTAAGAAAACCTTTGATTCATGCGGGTGATAGATACTTCGCGACCAGCTAGAATCGTCGACTAACACCAATTGTTGTAGATGATGTAAATTTTGATTTGTCAGTACGTCTCAATGACGTGATCCAAACCGTCCAAACCCTTTTGGGTTTAAAGTACGTGCAGCTTGTGGCTTGTTAGCTGTGTAGCCCCTGACCCAGCCCCTGACCCGAGCCCGTGGTGCTCTAAGACACTACCTAGAGGTAATATTTTCCCGAAGCTGCCCGACTTAATTCCATACATGAATTCCACATAATAATTCCAAATCGCCCATCTCAAATTCGTCTATTAGTAACGGATCTAGTATGCTATACATAGACATTATCGGGATTTGAATTAAGCAAAGTTACTTACTAAGATGAATATTTGCTGAATCACAGGGGACAGAAGAGTGATATTCTATGTCAGTCCTCTGACTATTCATACCAAGATCACAGTTCATGAACAGTCTATAATTAGCTAAGACGTTCATTTATTTCATATATATTCAACCAATAAGGGGATATCTTTGGTGTGAATGTACCTAAGTTAAGAGCTATCTACATCGGCATGATTATGAGCTCCGTCCTATTCCGAACTCCTAATCACTGTACCGTGTTCCTGTGACTATTAGTTCTACATCCTCACCCATGCTCATAGTGGGTAACATGTTATTGAGGCTAAGCTAACATAAACACTCTTACGATTTCTTGAGTCAACTTGTGAGATGGAATGTCTCAAAAGAGGCAAGTGGTTATAACTGATTTCACTCTCCCACAATTAGCACAGCTACATTTGTGAGCAACTTACCTGCCACCACCTGCAGCTTTCCAACGATAATGGGGACTCATAATCGATCGATTGCGTTGCCACCAACGACCTATCATAATCTGGAAATTTATAGGTAGAAACACATATGAGGTGCTCTTCTTCCTCGAGCTAGAAATCCTAGTTCTCGGCGTGTGCATCTACCAGTATATGGGAGCATCACTTCCACCAACCAACCCCGGAACTTAGCAATAACAATGTCCGTCACAAGGGTCGAGGTCGAGAAGCTTGCCGTGAAGTCCGAACACCTCCAAAAGGTCTTGAGAGCGCTGGTGGTATCAGGCCGTGATATGACGCACCCCGGCGCTGAGTGGGAGGCCATCTCGGCGGAGATGGGCGGCTCTACGGTTCTGCTCCTCAACCACGGGCGTCTCGAAAACGATTTCATCGCTTCCAAGTACGTCCAAGAGCTAAAGGGCGGGAATCCGGCCCCGGACAACTCCGAAGGAATTAGAGATATGTATGATAAAGTAATGTACGCGACTCGTAAGGCGATCGAAGCGTATGAGAAGCTTTTGGATATAGCAGGTATTACACTGGAATAAATTTTAAATGACGTGGTTAAGCTGCTGAAGTCGGGTAATGAAGCTTAAGTACCTTTTGCGTGCGATGATAGTATGACTGCTTTGATAATCTTCACATCAACAAAATAACATCACCTAACATCGCTCACTCGCTTCTCGATGAATTCGAATTTTAACACTCGCATTTTGCTTGTAATTCCCCAAGCCTTGTATTTCATACATGTAAATACAACATGACCAACCTAGACTCCCATATTACGAGTAAGGGGTATAATAGAAGCTCCTCCCCGGCTGACTTCGCAAAGCTTCCCAAATGTCTAGTCTGAATTGCACTTCCGATTTTCCCTATCCCCGAAACACCTAGTTCGCCTGCCTGCGTGCTTACGTAGACCCGCTCCCTTAAGCATGTCTATTTGAAAAAAAAAACTCCTGCAAAAAGTACATGGTTATGGATTAGGTAGCGACCTTCGATGGTCGTGTACGTGAATGTGAAAATGGAAGTCATTGTAATCCTATGGGAAAGCCACAGGTCCAGGTGTGCTATTTGTGTAGCACCAGGGATCCTTAGCCACAACTATGCTGCTCGAGAATCGGGTTGGAGACGAGTAGGCAGTACGTGCTATCGAAATCTAGGTCGGTCAGTGTATAAAAAAAAGACTCCCATACATCAATGTAGAGGCACTCCTCTAGGTGCCCTTGAACCTCTGCGCTACGGCAGAGTGAGGTGGTATCAAAAACAGGTAACCCGCCGCGCAGAAAACACAAAATCCTTATGGTATCGCAGTATATCGAGAATAGAAAAAAACAATCCGCATTTTATCCCTCCTCCAAGTGTTCGTAAAAGGTGACGTGATGAAGCTGCTGGGGCCGTATCGAAGATGCGCAGATGTGGTGCATGCTGATGCTTGAAGTGTCGAACTGGGCTATGTAGTGATGCTGAGAGCGTATTGGTGTAGACGTGATTAGGTAGGTTATTGGAAGGTGTAGTATTCCGATCATTAAGCCAGGAGACAGACCCAAAAAAATTTCTGGTATTTTCAACTTTTTTTTCGTGGTTTGCGTATGTTGGAAGAGTAAAGGAAAGGTCTGAAAGAATGAATGAGGTCGGTGATCGAGACTGGAAGGAAATATAAAATGAGTGTGGCCGATATATCAGTCGGGGGGCTGTTAAAACAGTGTAAGGAAACGATAAGTGAATGTCAATGGCGTCTCCTGGCTTAAAATCGTACACCAACCGGTGTTGTAAGTTTCGTAATCAGATGTTAATGGAACCAATAGCTCCTCGGCAGCGCACAGGACTACTGAGTGCCGTGTTCGGTCATACTTCTCGTCTTCTCACCAGATGCTCGAGGTGAGATCTCAAGCAGTTTAGCACTGCCCGCGCTGAAATTCCGAGCGTGACCTTTATCGAGGTGAACGCTGGTTGCCCTCTGTGGCTGGACGGGACTTGAACCTTCGTCTTCATCGTCGCTGTACTTCTCGAACTCTTTCTCGTCGTCATCAAAAGATTGAAGAAGACCTTCTCGGCTCCGCATAGTATCTCTATGGTGCATAACAGTAGGGATCTGTCCAACTGCGCCCCATTTTGCTTCGTGTTCATCCTCCTCGTCACTACTAGGGCGAGCGTCGCCTGATGACTTGCTGCGGGAGTGTGTGGCGGGAACAACACTATTCATATACTCGTCTTCAGCGATATTGTCGTCATCGGAGGCGCGGTCTTCTGACCCTGTGAACGCGGGCTGCGCATATTGTTGAAGAGAGTTTCGTATGCCCGACATGCCCGACGATGCTCGCTTTCTGCTAATGCGACCAGAAAGCCAAGACGCTTCCGAGTCGATAGAGGCAAGCGACATGGACTGCGGTGCCGGCGAAGGCTGTACCTCGTCTCGCTGCTGCCATGATATCGGGGTTGCCCGCATAGCTTCATGCGATCGATGACCTGAAGTAGGGGTATCATAGCGCATTTGAACATCGTCGGTAATTACGGGTAGAGGCTCTGTTGGTAGCGGCTCTGCTTCGGGAGACGCCACCCGCGAGTCTGGGGGAGAAATCGGTAACTCTGGGAGGTCTTCGCGGAAGCGAGACATGGTTCTCTTGGGCACACCAGAGCTGATCTTTCGCGGAACGAAGTTTGTATGGGCTGGAGGCGGACCTCCTAGCATCGAGTCCCGCGAAGTATTGGAGAAGGAGGACGGACCAGAACTACGTCTGTTCTTACCCCATCTGAAAAATGACCTCCATGGCTTGGAGGATTTGCTATCGAACGTCTTTCCAGACTCTGCATCTTCCGGCTTCATCGGCGCAGGCGACGGCGATTCAATATCGGTCCTCGCCTGCTCAGAATCTTTGGGTGATTTTGAGCGCGATTTTCGTGATCGGATAAAACTTAGAATCCTTGGACTGGTGGAGCGCGAAGACGATGGCTCTTCATGAATCATTTCGGGTTCTCGCTCTGATTCGGGAGCTCTAGCTGGAGTAGATGGCTCAAGAGGGATACTATCCGTACGATGGAACTCATCTAATGGGCTTGGAGTCTTCTCGCGGTTTTCGAGCTCTTCTCGTTGTCTGCTTCGTCTCTCGGCAGATTCGGACGAACGTCTTCTCCTGGACGACGTGACAACTGCTGAAGCTGGGTCAGATCCTTCGCCACTTATTTCACGACCCAAAACACCCCTTTCTAAATTTTGAGGCGGAGGAGTACCGCTTTTGCGGGCTTTGGCCTCTTCCGCTCGCTGTTTCTCTGCTCTCTTGGCGAGGCGCCTTTCTACTCTTTCGCGTTCCTTTTCCTTCTTTCTGTCTTTTCTTCGCTGGTCTCGCTCCATCAACTCTCGCAGATCTGACGCATCCAAATCATCTGCCAGGTCATCAATCCTTTTGTGAGCTCTGAGCGTAGCCTCAGGAATTGCCGCCTTATCGGTGAGCTTACGTTTCGTAGACTGAGACCGCATTAGCCCAGTGCTAACGCCCGGCCCGTAAACTGGATTCGAAGCACACCGCAATGTTGGGCGAGGTGCAAGCGCTTCGAGGGCTGAGACTTTGAAAGACAGTTGTTCCGAATCTGACGACATTGCCGAATGAATCGAACCAGGGAAAGGTAGCGATATATCGGACGAGGGTTCGTCCCAGCTTCTATTCAGTCCCGGTCTCATTCTTTTACTGTCCTTCTTCATTGGCCGACCAGCTGTCCAGGCGTCCGTGGCAGGACGCACTGGCATAAACTGGCTCATTGCCTTAATCTCAGCCTCTCGGTCATGGTCTTCTTTTCGCCGTTTGCTCGACTTCTTTCGCGGTAAAGGCTGGCCTCTTCGTTTATTTCGGGAGTTTTCGTGATGCAAGGTGGGTACCCGCGTTGCGAAATTCTCGTTTGAACCTGGTGGAAGCGTACCGTTTCTGTAAGCTTCACCCGCAGCAGCTGAGATAGAACCAGGAGGCATTGAAGCAACCGGTCCTTTCTTAGCCTTCGTGACGCGCAACGAGTCCCGACGCCCCGGCGAGTAACTGTAGCGGCGCCGGTGTAACTTGTTTGGCCCATCCCGTCGTTCCCTAAAAGGCTCAGGAGTTGTCATGGCAGTATTGGGTTCGGTCTGACTTCGCGGCGGGGGAAGTTCCCGGCCGCGTCCTGAGGTATCGGCATCGGAATCGACGGCGGGATTTCGG
>JAOWAP010000367.1:0-22196 GCA_028565235.1 Hypoxylon lenormandii
ACGGCTTGGTGATTTTGCTTAAATACCCTACCTCCCTATTTATTTCTGGAGGAGTGATGATATCTCCCGAGTAATAATTCTCTTTACAGCTACTGGTGCTAAGATGTTTTCTAACTATTAGGTAAAAAAGGGGATTGGCGTGTTAGCTATCAGTACAAGTTTGGGAAGAGTTGCAATGGCTCCTTCGCTGAATAGCTTGACCTTGGCGGCTTATAATGCCAATCTTGAATAGGTAAGGCAGGAGGTACTTAACCCCATGATATACGAGTAAGGCTTTAAGTTCACAAGTACTTCAGTATTGTCCTTTCTACACAGGCCAACTATTATCAGGGCTTTATTCTTTCGACCTTTAACCCCTTGGACAGGACGAGGAGTAATGTTGGCTTGGATAGGGGCCAGTCATCCCTGATACCGTTGGCAGTGCACGAGCTTAGCAAGTTGGAGAGATCAACCTGGCTAACATTCTACATGACAGCTATCGGTCGCATAACAGACGTATCGTGTATCTTACCTATTCAACCCCCCGCAAAGCCATCTTTCCCTGTACCAGGTAGAAAGCGACCGGTCGTATTGTTATGTATCAGGGCCTCAAAGGAGTTCATCACTACTTGGTCATCAATGCCATCCGCTCGAGCTTTGGCGGCCAAGTATGAGCCTTCGGCGTGCCGCGCAAGCATAATCGAACGTTGGGTATTCGGTTTCGCCAATGTCCAAATGCTTTTATAGATACCTTGTAGTGGATAGGTGGCCATTCCAATAGTTGCTGTATGTATCCATATTAGTAGCGGTGCCGTACTAGCAGCTAACTGAATGGAAGATGGGAATTTTACCTGTAAATAGCTTGCTTGATATCCCGGCAAGCCCTTTGCCAACACCCTTTACGGCCCCCAGCGCACCCTCCTGCTGCGCACCTTTGTACGGCAGAACGAAGACGTCTGACACCCCGTCTACAACCCCATAAACGACGGCCCTGGCACCAGCTGCTGTCCCTGATTTCCAATCGCTAATTGTGCCAATATCACGAACCTCTTCGCCGTAGAGATGGGGTATGTTTCGAAATCCTTCTGTAAATGCATAGGGGATGGTGACGAGACTACCTGCGTAAGACTTGAAAAATCCAGCCACGCCGGATGCCGACGCAGCCGACATGGACGTTGTCAAGGCCATACAGTCTCTCGCCTTACTCTTTTTACTGGAAGCGGTATATCCCTCCATGCCGGGTGGGCGGCTCCTTAGATCCAGCGTCTGCGCCGGTTGATTCACGACGGAGTCTGATGATGTTATCTTTGATCGGTCCCTGTAGGCCTTCGCAGGTTTCACCACGATATCTGCGGCCGCTTTCGCCATGTCGCGGCCCACGCCAATCGCCGCAGACACTGTACCAGTAATTGGTTCCCATCGACGAGTCTCGATGACGATATTCCGGGTCTCGTTTCTAAATTGGTTTACAACAGTCAGCGTTTCTCTGAAGCGAACTTTCCACAGTCGGCATTGAACGTACTTTTTCAGTCTTCTTACATCAATCCTGAGATGACTTGCTAGAATCTCGACGGCAACCTTAGATAGCCTTAGGCGAGTGTTTTTCCTACGGTATACCCAAGCGGCAGCCTGACCCCTTATGAGATCACACTCCAGCTTGTGGACTGGTAGATTTGCGTAGAAGGACGCGGCTGCTGCTCTGACGCCTGTCTCGGCTTTCATCTTTACCGCGATCTCTTGTGCTGCTGCTTGAGCCTCGGGTGTTAGACAGAATCGAATAGCCTCAACAAGGAGCTCCACGCTGAGAGATCTATGGGGAATGGGTTTAGGGCCGGCACCGGCGGCGCTCACCATATCTCCCCAAAATGGCTGACTAATAGAGATCTAGATCAGCTAGTTGCCCACTGGGCTGTCGGGGACGAGATAACAGACTCTCCAAAAAAGGGCACGATGGTGGTAGGGCGTCCGTTGACGAGCCCACAAGCCGTGGTACCAGCGCCACCGTGGTGAATAACGGCAGCAACATGCTGGAACAACCATTCATGTGGACAATCACCCAAGTACATGACGTTTTGCGTCTCGGGACCGTCGAGATTACTCCACCCCTGTGAAATCAATGCACGTACTCCTGACTTTTGAACAGCTTCTAGTAGTATCGAAGTCATCTTCTGCGGATCATCGATAACGATGCTTCCGAAGCCAATATAGATAGGTGGCGGTCCAGCCCGAATGAATTCATCTAGCTCTGCTGGAGGGGTGTAGTCGGGAGGTTGGCGGAAGAAAAACCCACACACATCTATAGGTATATACGTTAAGAAAGCAAGAATAAAGAAGAATAGCCTGAATTCCAGCACATATATCAAACATACCTATGTGCGGGCCCCAGTCGGCTGGCTTGGGGACTAATGCTGGAGACCAACAGTAGGTGAAGGGAATTTTCAAAATCTCCGCAAGATAGGGGCCGTCCGAGAAGGAAATATGCTCCAAGTCTAATGTGTCTCGCCATTCATTGATAATATCGCCAAGTCTGATGGTAATGACTGTCAGCTTAACACGCGGAAACATCTAATTATCTCCGAGCCATCTTAGAGGTATTCGACTCACCCTTGCCACGTCAGAAATTCGACCACCGAGTATGAAAGGGCATTCGCAGCGTGAGGTTCGGTGCCAGAGCCTCTTCCATTCTTGATGTTAGCCAACGGATGGGGAAATTCTCTCGTCGTCGACCAAGGCATCGTGAACATGAGATGCACCGGTATTCCAAGGGCCTGCGCGCAGTGCAGGTGGCCAAAGCTCGGAGGGTTCGCTACAATCGCATCGGCAACGAACGGAGCCGCGGATACGGGATCCGGTTCTATGCAGGACAGCCAGCAACCGTGGAGCATCTCGGCCATCATCTTGCGCTTCTTCTGGATGTCGCCCGCTCGCAAGCTCTGCATGCTAGGGATGAGGCCGGGATTGCGCACCATGTAGGCCATCAGCTCGGCGGGATCACCCCCTATAGGGTAGAACTCCAGCCCGGAGTCGCGCACGAACGTGTCGAACACGTTATGCGTCGCGAGACGTACACGGTGCCCATCCTTTTGCAGCTCGTGGCCCAGGGCGATGAAGGGCTGCACATCTCCGCGGCTCCCAACAACTTGTATGACTATGTTGAGCTTGACCGGGAAAGGAGGCGGTTCTGCCACCTGGAACTGTGAATATGGAGGTGCTGGATCGGAATCGCTTTCCTTCTCTTGAGCACCATTCAACGGCTCGACCTTCGACTGCCGGTGAACATAGGATAAGTATTTGACGATCGAGGAATCTATGTCGACATCAAGACGGCCATCATCTATTCGGTGTTAGTATTTCCGAAGGTTCACACCAGAGTATATTAAGGAATTGAACCTTTCATTGCAGGATTCCTACGGTCGAGCTCTGTAGGTGGAGGGTGAATGTATGGGGGAGCATCGTCTACCCGATTCTCATATTCTTGGGTTGCCATTGTCTGTAAAGATTATAACCGGCGGTGAGTGATATTGCTGGATAGGTAGGAACAATGAAGAGGCCGTCGGAAGATACAAGTAGTAGTTCGTTTTCCATTCGGCCACTGGTTGGGATCTGATCTCGGCAGTGCTCGTGAACTTAGGCTCCCGACTAAGTTCTAGTATTTTTCTAAATTCGTACATCCCTGATACATATCAGGGGCCGATGGTGGGGCCGGATACGGCATTGGTAGAGTGGCACTAGTCCCGGGTAAGGGGTAGCAGCGAATATACGCGTATTCGGTGTAAAATCCCATAGTTGGGTGCCTAGGCCCGTATTTATCTTAGCGATCACGAGTCATTGCTTGTCGGATACGCGTATCAAAGATACAATTTGAAATAGCTGAATTGAAATAGAATAAAATAAATAATTACTAAAAGTAGTAAAAATGAGTCTAATATAACTCGATGTTTCGCCAAGTTGTCCTCGTACCTAAGCAATCGCGCCATAAAAGTCACTCTGACAGCTCCTCTAGCTCGACACGACATACGGAATACGCAGCACTGTCACGAAGCCAACCATACAATAGGAAAACAACCATGTTGTTGTACAAGAGCTATGATCCTAAGGAGCTACCAAGTCCCCTGTATATACAGGAGATCAGGACAAAGGAACCTATACGCCAACAGGCCTAACTCCCAAGCTCATCCCTTCCTTTATACCAATAAGCCTGTAACCCCTATCCAGGCCCTTTAACCCCTTATTCTGGCCATAAGGGGCGACCAACAGGTCCGTAGCCTAACCTAGGTGACAAGGGCCACGGTCCTGACAAGCACTTCCAAAGAGGTCTAGCTGCGATTAAGACGGGCTTCTTTCAACACCTTCTCAGCCAATCTCGTGTCTTCCAATTTTTGATAGTAAATATCATTCGTGTCTTTTTCTTCGACATTGCTCTCGGGATCTTGTTTACGGGAAACCTGTAGGTTCAGTTGAGAAATTGAATCCAAGCAATAGATGAATTCACCTACGAACTCCTTATCCGCCACTTCTATATCAATATATACGAGATATATGTTTCTTCTGAGCGATATCTTGAATTTCTTGTCGCCGTATTTGTTCGTTAACTCGTCAGCAAGGACTCGAGGATGTACAAAGTCGGGATGTTCGGTCATAACAACATGTTTTGAATCTTGTCGCACATACTTCAACTGCCATTGCGACATTTGTGATATATGGTTGGGGATAAGCTCAGGTACGGATAGCTCAAATGTTTCAGTGCTCGAGTGATTGGCAAATGAGAGTTGAGGAAGAACCTGCCGGAAAATGAGAGCGTGGCATGGTCTGCTTATTAAATGCACAGTTTGTAGGACTTTGGTGGCACTAACAGTCCTGACAAGGGTACAACGTCACGCTGTACAGTACTTAGAAAGCGATGGAACTATGGCTATATTCATCTAAAGTCTAAGACATTGGCGGGGGCAGTGAAAATTACACGTGCATATCGGGTGTCAGACACTCGTCGTCACGAAGCCAACCATGCGATGAGAACACAACTATGTTGTTGCACGAAGAGCTGTGAACCTAGGGAGCTACCAGATCCCATGTATACCTAGTACAGGAGGCCAGGACAAAGGAATCTATGTGTCAAGAGGCCCAGATCCCGAGCTCATGGTCCCCGTGACTCCTAACTAGGCCTAAAGGGTGATCAACAGGACCGTAGCCCAACATAGGTGATGAGGGTTATGATCCTGACAAAAAGAAAAGTTTGATAAGTTTTAAAATTTAAATCATCGGAGTGTTTTTAAAAATGCACCCTAGTTGGCAGTTTCTAGGCTATCGCTCGTTCTAATACACTTGAAAAGTCGTCCCACTCATTCGACACAAGACGAACTTATATATTCCGTGCTGGCAACCCACCAACACGGGAAAAGGGACCTATGAGTGGTATAAATGGTCTACATGGTATGTGAGAGCGATCATGATTGGTATGGACGTAAGCAGTCTAGATACCTCCCAGCCGCTTACTTTGGCACTGCCACGATAATACTCTCCCCCGTAGCAGCGTTGTACGCTGTCTTTTGCAGAATTCGCAACCCTGCCCTATCAAGAAATGCATCCCACTGTTTCTCCGTCCTTTCCGTCGACGCCAAGCTAGTCATCATTGTCATGTCCTGTAATGTTGAGCGCGAACTTGCACCACGATTTGGGATGATCATCTCATCGATGATGAGCATCGAGTCGGATGACATGGACGGCAATGTGTTCGTAATTATAGCAATTGCCTTATCATCCGGGTAATCCTCCAGGATGTTCCGCATATAGTAGATTCGAGCGCCTGAGTCGCCTTAGAAAGGGGCAGGGATCATAAGGGGTATTTTTGCTCACCTTTGAGAGGCTGTTCCGTCCAAAAGTCAAAAGACTGCTTCTCAACGCCATCTGTCGGAATGGCATGTGGCAATACGAAAGGTTGATCCTGCAACACCACACGTCCAGGCACGTGGGGGAACACGGTCTTGACAAGGGCGCATTGTTGGCCAATTCCGCCACCGACATCTACAAAAACAAGGGTGTCTGCTGATGAACCATTAACATGGCCGGCGAAGTCGAAAACGTCCAACCATGTTCTTTGTCCTTGGTGTTGCTCTGCCATCCACAGATTGAAGTCCTCCATGAGCTTCGGCTGACTCGTTGCCCACGCGTATGACGGCTTGTCGGTCTTGTGGGCGATCTGGAAAGGGCTATGCAAGACGTCTGTTGGGTTCACGTAGCCAGTGTCGGCAAGGAATTGTGGAGTGACTTGAAGGCAAGGCATGACAGCCAAGAAGCTTCGCGTGGAAGCTTTGCGTTAGTGAGCTGTTGAGGTGTTCATCCGATGGAAATACTAACGTATGGGCAATTCCTGCCCGGAAGCCAGGACGGGCGAGGGTGTGAGTAACGCCGTTCGCAGTAAATGCATCCTCTCCGGTCTCCGTGATCATATCATTTGATGCCAGGAAACGAAGAATACGACCTGAGCAATGTACGATTAGAGATACAGGCGCATCTTTGGTTATTGTAGTGGTAGGTACTTAGCAACAGCGGATCGGCTCCTGTAGAGTCAGCTAGTGAGGCGCTGGAAAGCGGAAGAGAGGCTTCTGTAAGCTTCTGAAAGAGGCCCAAGTCAGAGGCCACTTGTGCGAAGGTTAAGGTCATGGGCTATCACGTATTAGTCTGCGGTAGCAGAAACCGAAGTACCTGAGCATGCTGATGAGCTCCAGGTAAACTGACTTACAGATCCATTAACGCGGCAGATAGTATTGAAGGGGTCTTCGGTGGCGACAACGAGCTTCCTAGCGGCATTGTATATATTCAGACGTTCGGCAGAGTCTTTGGGTGGCTCCTTGGTCAGAGCCTCAAGCTGAGCAACGGCATTCGACATGTTTTCCTCGTGTCCTCGCTGAAGGTTGTTGCTTTTACCGTGTATTCCAGGCGAAACTTGGTTCTAAGTATGGAAAACAAGTCAGCACTTATTGTCATAGTGATATATAATCTCGCCAACTACTACATAAGCTGAGCCGAGATTGATCTACCAAGTAGGGCTATGAAGAAGTCCCACGTGTTGGAGACGTAAGGGATGTAGCGGGGAAGTCAAAGTAAGCGAAATATTTAAACATCGGATCGACATTTTTGTTGCAACCAACACTGGGTGTGCTGCGCCCCCAACTCTACATAGGGTTGACAGGTTAGATAGTACACGTATCATAATTACATCCTATTCGTCTGTCACCGTACAAACTGATAGAAAACTTGGTATTTACAGATAGTTAGTGGCTCTGTGTCGACCATTCATCGGAAGACCACAACACCTCATTTTGTACCACGATTGATGTCGTCGTTGATCAGGAGAGCCTTGATAGCATTGAGTCATAAAATATTGCAGTCTGCGCCCATTATAAATATAGCACAATAACCAATTATTGCCTTGTTCGCCTTGCTACAGGAATCCTCCGCCGCTCGTCAGGCCACTTCGCAGCAAGCGGTACGCAGTAAGTAGTTGCAAACCTCCATCTAATCAATAGCTACCCAGGTATACTTAATGATCTAGCTAATTAGAAACCAGAGTTAATTTCATATTCAGACGGATTGGACCCTTCGGAAACAATTTCAAGGTGGCCACCTTCGTTAAGACTGGGGCACAAAAACGAACTAGGTGACAGAGTTGTCCGCACGTTACAATATGATCCTGAACTCGCTGATTAATATGAGAGCATTAGTGAAAGATACGGTATATAAGCTCTAGTTTTACTAAGATAACCCTGGCTCAATAGGTTGGTGAATTAAATGCTGATTTCTGAACTGATTTTGGGGAGCCCTCTTAACCCCTTTCTTGACTACCGCTGGGGTAGGGTATCCGTTAGAGATATGATAGAATCAGAACTACGCGGCACATATATCCCATGTAATAAGGGGTTAGGACGTAGGTATCGATTAGACACTCTAGAATTTACCTACGTGTAGTTCATTCCGCGAATCCTAGTTAATAGTGAAATACTGAAGATAAAAATGTTGTGGTAAGAGTCGTGGGAGTGGTTCGTTGTCGTTCCACTCATAGACCCCCCACCAGATCGCCGTGTTTCTGAAATTTATGCTGCAGACAGCTAAAAGAGTGCCACTGTTGTTTCCCTTGAAGGATCTAGGAAGACACGACTCGTTAAAGTCCCGCGGAGGTGTAAACGTCGGTACTAGCAAAGCACCACAATTGCTACCCGCAAGATAGGATTTGCGGGTTATCTTGCCAGGATCTGCCATCTGGCTCCGAAGCTGCTGAGAAGGAACACATATTAGAGTAAATTCATTAGGCATTTCGTTATGTTCGAGTTCAGTCCATTGCTAACACCGCTTAGTAGTTGGGTGATATCTTATTGTCTATATTGGTTACTCACTTTGGGGATATTGTTAACTCAATCTTTGGCGGTGACTTTCGAAATTGCAAAGCATAAATTGTCGTTTCCTATATAAACTGGGTAGAAGGAGACGGGTTTGTAACAAATGGCCCTCATTGTTACATGTTACCTCAGTAAAGAGCCTATGTAGTTAGAGTACCATGGAAGCGGGTAGAAGACGTTGAGTTTCGCTTCGTTGTAGTTAGGACTTCATTGCTAGCACTTTATGACTTTAAGTAGAAGTGAGGCACGGTAAAAATGGGCTTTAATATAACCAAATAGACACTAGAGCATCGCGAGCAACGGATTGACATTTTATATTATGTTACCTCTTGCTCCTGTACCTGCTTTCGCGCTTGTCTGGAACCACTAGCTTTCAAGTGGAAGCTGACTGCTACTATTGTCAGCTCTTAATCCAGGTCAGTGATAGGCATGAGTCAATCGTACGACTGGTTTGATTTAGAATTGATTTGGTTTAAACCGCCGAATCAGAAAATTCCTGAAGTTTATGTAAACCAATTAAATAGATTGGTGGAGCAACAAGTCAAAATAGGGTAGTTATCGACCAACCAATTACCTAATATGGTAAAATATAGTGGGTATCGAGATCTATAAATACGTTATTGATAACAAGTGTCATGATAACTTTTGGTGTTTTGGAAGACTTTCATCTTATTAATGAGGGTCCCCGCGCCCAAAGAGCCCTCTCATTAGTCGATATATTAGACCTGCTCGGAATCAAACCAATCAATCTCGAATTTCCAAATAATTGGTGCGGTCTGATTCAATTCAATTGCAGTCAGTTTGTTTGATTGATTTGGTTTGATCCTAACGCTGATCCAGATGCCTTCCAACCTTCTCATCTTCAAACGGCCGTGGTGATATCATTGACACGGCTTGTGATAAGACACAACTGGTTTGCCATCTTCACAAATTTTGCGGTACGTGTCAATTTTTAAGTACCTTAGGGAGATAAGAGGTTTCCAGCAAGTGTAAGCGTAATGATAAACTAGGAAACAGGTTTATACCTAGGTAGGTACTTGGGTACCCCCTCAATCCATCTTAACCTAAGGTGTGTGTACCAGACAAATTTGGTTTAAATGTTTGCTCTTACAAAATCAGTGAAATTTTGTATCCACTTTAAAGTGGAACCTGTTGTGATAATGAATTGTTTTCTAACCTAAGGTCCCTTATAATAAAGAGCTCCTGCCCGTGCTCCTGGCTCCTTTCTTGCCGAAGTCATATATCCTACAAATCTGATATCGCTGCATAGTAGATAACCGACATGGCATGAGATCAGTGGGGAACTTCTGGCATCAAATGGGCTGCTCACTCTTGCAAAATTACATCCAGGGTCTACCTATTGTCAAGTTAATAGATGCCGACATGCATATAGTATATTCATCTCAATTTCCATCCTGAAACTATCGTACGTTACCCTTGTGTAAACTGGGTAAAAGGTTGAATGGCGTTGTTTTCATATATTGTCTTAGTTTCCTCCCACTAGAAACAATGGATTGGAACGTATTTGACAGACAGTGCTATCGAGACCGTTTCTCGACGGCGTGGGTGCGGCTTATCTCTTGGTTTGTTGTTGCCCTATCTATGGCTAATTGGTCACACGTCGACGTCCGCCTTTACTGCTCGATTAGACCAGGGGAGTTTTCGATCCATAGTTTCACTACCTTAGGTATTTACCTAAGGTATTTACAATTAGTCCACTCATTATTCAATGGTTGCACCTGCGCACTGGCCCATTGCTCTGCAATTATGACTCAATGGGGTTTTATATATTAGGTACCTAAGGTGCCTAAGGTGCCTATTCACATAATTCATATATATATATATATAGGTCAATCCCCTTCTCACCAAGAGTTCTCCAACAAGATCACCAGATCACCTCATCATTAACTCCCCTCAGACGATTCTTTCTCCCAAATACAAACCCTTAGTTTACCAAGATGGCCAAGACGGTAAACCTTCTGGCAGCCAAGCTGGCCGCAGCACGAAGAGAAATTGATAACCTCAAGAGGCAGATAAACGATCTGTCTCTTGAGAACGAACGTTTGCGGGCATCGTCAGCTTGCTCGACCCCAACTCGAGGTGATTTTGAAGCCTCACCTGCCACCACACCCCAGGATCATAAGCCTCGCAGCCCGAGCACTGCCTACGATAAGCCCACGGAAGCCTACAAAAGACGGTTGGCAGAAACGTTCCGAGCAAAACAAAAAGCCGAGCCAGTTAAACGCCCCGAGTACCGTATTGGTTGCGGGACTTACACGTACATGAACGCGTGCCTGATACGGATCGACAGCGACAACAGTCCGAGGTACATGAACAGTACCCAATCGTCCTCGGCGAAAAGGGAAATTCTGCTGCCCCACTCCTTTTTACAGGCAAGAAAATCGACCGCGTGCAGAGACGAGAGGAGCCCCAGTCCGAAGGAATGTGACCAAACACCCAAAGTCACAACTCCTCCTAAAGAAACCGGAGAAGATACAGGTACATCGCCAAAACCGAGCCTCGACAAGGGCGAAGACCTTCGTGATTTGCTCAGCGAGCCTGTCTCTAAGCTTTTCCCCGGCGATATATTACGGGTGCCAAGCAAGATTGGGCATGAAATACTCGCGGCTGCCTATCGAACGGCTCAAGAAACGTTTTACGAGGCTTCACATAAATACGTATGTTAAAGCATAGCCACCACCCCCTTAAGCATCTTTCAATCCGTCGTCTAACTCATTTTCTTTAGTGGCCTCGTATATGGCGAGATATCAACGAAGGTCCACACCTGGTGCGGCTAGGAAGGACAGAGCTGGAGGAATCCATGGGCCAATGGGGAAAATTCGTGGACTTGCACTCGTGCGGGATGCATAGGTACTCGGTATACTCTATTCTGATGGACTTGGTCCACTTCCGGAATGCCATGTGCCACCCCCAGCAAGAGACATTTCGATGCGTCGACACCATAGACGATCACATGTCACGCGTCGAAAAGCTCACTCTCGCCTTAAGGGACGAGGAGCGGACCGAGAGGATTAAGGCACTACGAAACAGGCTTCGCCAAGTAGCTGTCGAAACTTTCAGCGAGCTCAAGCTGTATAGTCCTCTCGCCGTCCTGCCGTTCGCAAACGAGGTCGGACCTTCGCATTGGGGAACACACCATGAGGCAGTGTTTCAGAAGATATTGTATAAAGATGTAGAGTCTAACTGGAGTGGTTTTGAGGATGACTGGAAGAAATTATACGAGGATATAATACCCGTGGCCCGGACGTGGGCATTGGCTAACAAGCCAAAATTGTTGGATGACCCAGGTTGGTAATATAATTTGGTATATCAGTTATTAAAGCAGTTTCCATCATCTTAAGAGTCTCCCAAATGTATATCCTGAGAGGGGATTTCGAGATTGTATACATACTAGAACTCGGCATAGGTAAAGGCTATGGGATAACAACATCAACCTACACATTTGGATACCTACACCATTGGGTTGCCTACGTGACCTTGCGTGATCGTACGTGATAGCTATATACCTTTTAGGTGCATATTGACAACCTAGTATCATGGTACGGAGCCTTAAAAAGCGTTTCGAATAGTACCCGTTGTTATCATAATAAATCAATAAGGTCTTTATCAGATAATGCCATCATTATTATTACTCGATGGTGCGGCTGCGACTTATACGTTACCTAAGGTTGTCCTGTTATTGCCTAAGGTTACAAGGGTTATCTGTTACTCAATTGGTTATCTCATATCGGTCCTGTTTGCTGTAGTCCAATTCACTGTTGAATGGCTGCACCTGCCCACCATCGCCATTGTGATTCAATGGGTTTTATATATACCTAAGGTGATCACCTGTAAGTAGATTATTTCCCTCTCACTATAAATAAGCGCCCCTCCCACCCATCAAGTATCGTGAGCTACCTTTCCATTTCATCAAGAGTCTCTCTACCACCTCGCCAACAGCTCCCTGCCAACGAAATTACACCCCTTCCTGACTGATAATTAAACTCAGTCAGCTCTTTGCAACTCCCATCCCACACTTTTCTTACATCTTCATCCATACACCGTACTTAAGTACCTACCCACCCAAGCCAAGCAAAATGGTTAAGATAGTGAATAGCCAGGCCGCCAAGCTTGCGGAAGCACGTAACACAATCGAGGAGCTCAAAAAAGAGAATGCGGCCCTTCGACTGGAGAACAAACTCCTACGGGCATCCCGATCAGCTTCGGCACCTATAACTCCCAAACGGTCGCCCACCAGCAGTCCCAATGTCTGCAAGCCTGTCTGTTCGGAGAAAACATACGACAGACCTACTCGAGCTTCCACTATCAGAGCAGCGGAAGCTCGCAGGAAGACACGACCGGCCGAGAAAGTCAAGCGTGCGGAGGCACATTTTGGGGACGAGACATATGTATATGTCGATGGCCATCCTATAAGAAGCACCACCGGCCTAGAGATACCAAGATTCATGTATGGTACACAATCGTCCAATGCGAAACGAGAATGGTGCTGCGTACGCACTCAATTTTTTGTTCATCCAACCAGCCACACAAACGACGATAGCGACAGCCAGGAAGGGTGTGATACAACGCCTTTGGACGATACAACACTCTCTGGAGACATGACAGCTTCCGAAGACAACGTGATTGCATCCCAAGTACCTGTCCTTCGTACCTCGGAAGAGCTACATTCCGTGCTTGAGGACCTGGAGGACTCGATCTCGGCCGATCGTCTTTTCCCTGGACGAATAGTCAGGATATGCGGCGATACCGGCTTCAAGATACTCCAAACTGCACATCGTATCGCCCAAGAGGCATTATATGATGCCGCGCGAAAATTTGTATGTAACAAATCTCCTCTTCCGTACTTGTCAAAGCTTCAAACCCTATGTTTCTCTTCTAAAGAGTTAATTACTGACTTAAATCTAGTGGCCACGCATGTGGGAGCAAGTCAAAGAGGGACCGCACGTGGTCAGGCTCGGACGACTAGAACTCGCGCAGTACGTGGGCGAGCACGGAACGCGCGTGGATCTGTCTTTATGCGGGTACACGACTCACGCAGTTCATAATGCTCTGCTGGAACTCGTCCACCTGCGGAACCGAATCTGTCACCCCGAGGGAGACTCTTTTCAACAGGTCAGCAGCGTCGACGCCCACCTAGAAAACGTACAGAGGTTCCTCCTAGCCTTGGGAGACGATGATCGTGCTACACGTGTGGGGTCGATGCGAGAAGATCTTTGCCGGCTGGCCTCCGAATCTTTCGAACAAGCCAGCCGCTTCCATGACCTCGCAGTCTTGCCATTTACGAACGACGCGGGTGTAAACTAGGAACTACATCACGCAGCAATGTTCAAGGCGATATTAGACCTCCACGTACAGAGCAATTGGCGAGACTGGGAGGATGACGACAAGGAAAGGTTCAGGGGCCTTATACCTGTAGCTGAGGCATGGGCATTGGAGAACTGTCCTTGGTTGTTGCATAGACGGCTTTGATGTCTGATAAAAGATGCGGTATATAAATAGTATCCATGCTTGATCTAAATACACTCATTTAAAATTAAGACCCTTGCTTTGCGTGCTTCTCCTATACTACGGCGACTTCTCTCATGAGCCTTGGGGTAGGTACCGGACGTATTGTGAATGATACTAAATAATCTACTTGATAGACGAGTACTTTACCTCTTCTGTCTCCCCAGCAAGGATTTCAGAATATCTACCCAGTCAACAATGATATGATAGGACATGGTATCAGCTTCCAGCGGCCTTGATATTTGCACATATAAGACGGATCGGCTTTACGTGTATGGATTTTGCATAGCGGTATGCGAGTGGGTAAGTGGTAACGCGGTGGAACAGTCAATGAGATCGGTCCAGGGCGAGATCTCTAACGGAACAAGCCGAATATTAGTGTCCGGGTGGCATTGTCTAACGGCCCCCTTAGCTCCACTCTATACGCGTATTGAAAAGTCGGCCCCTATCCGAAATCCTGCTGGTCCAACATGACCTTTGAATAGTAATTTTGAAACAGCGCGTCACGTCTGCGGCTGGGTTCATTAGACTCTCCAGCGGAGAATATCTTGATATCTACCTCTGCCAGAAGCATTGACGATACTACCGAGTGAGCACAAGGGTCTCGAACCAGCTGCTCAGCCACGATACCTCCGTGAAGATAGTTGATATAAATAAAATCATGGCGAGCCCGATCATCATTATAGTGAATTCATATTCAGTCCTTCTTTCCGTATTCGTTGACTTTTCACACTTTTCAACTTCCATCACTCATTTGTTTCATTCCTTCATCGCCTGTCCTTTACCAATATATCAACTCACTCTTTCACGTAAGTCGCAAGTCCAGCCACGCTATGGCGGGATTCAAATATTACCACTACGATCCCTCTTTCGCGGTCGCGATCATTTTTGCTCTGCTCTTCTGCGTCGCGACGTTCCGTCATATTCAACTTTTGTCGAAGAACAAGACCTGGTACTTCTTTCCGTTTATAATCGGATGTTTATGTAGGACAAACTCGTAGTTCCATGGTATTGCCTTTCGCTAACAGAATCTACCGTGAACAGTTGAGGCTGGCGGATACATTGCGCGTGCCCTGTCGGCGCGGCAGACGCCGGACTGGACCCTGATGCCATACATTATCCAAAGTCTGCTTACGCTCCTCGGTCCCACATTATTCGCCGCCTCTATCTACATGATCTTGGGTCGCCTGATTCGTTTCCTCCAGGCGGACGCATATTCCATGATCCGGTCGCGATGGCTTACAAAGTTCTTTCTGCTCGGCGATATCTTATCCTTTTTCGGTCAGGGAGGCGGTACGTGACGTGCAATGGCATCAATGTAGATGTTGCAGAATGGCTGACAGACTATGCAGGTGGTGGTATACTGGCCACGGCCAAAACTGAGTCATCCCAAAGTCTGGGTAATAAAGTCATCCTCCTCGGACTCGCCATTCAGGTCATCTTCTTTGGCCTCTTCATTATCGTTACACTGGTCTTCCACATTCGCATTACTAGGGGTCCCTCCCCGAAGTCGCTGGCAACACCTGCTCCATGGCAAAAGTTCCTCTGGGTGCTTTATCTTACCAGCCTCCTGATCATGGTTCGGTCGATATTCCGCATGGTTGAATATGCACAGGGTAATGACGGCTCTTTGCTTCAGAATGAGACATATTCGTATGTTCTGGATGCATTGTTAATGTTTATCGTAACCGCATCCTTCGCTTTCTTCCACCCTAGTAAAGTCTTGAACAGAGAAACAACCAGTCGCGAAGATGCCGAATTCCAAGGAAGGGGAGACGAATATCTCATGTCTAAAGGAAATGGGTTTGCGAGGATCTAGGCCCTTAGGATCCGATGAAGCCATGACTCTTGAATGACGCTGTGTAAAAGGAATTGGCAATAAGGCTCATAGAATGGAGCTGGTGTACATGAGTCTATCACGGTAGATCGCTATTTGCCTATAAAAAAATCTTTTGTAATCTCGCTCACAGGTACGGATGAAGGTTGCTAGCTGTTGCCAGCTGGAACTCTCGGCAGCTGATCAGACAGCTGCAAAGCAGCGATCAGGGCCCGTATCCACTAACTCTCCTATAATTATAGCGTAGTATACCCACTAAGCTCCTTATAAATAGAAATATTACAGCACGGTGGCACACTTGTCTGCCGCTGACGGAGGCGGGAGTGAAATTTTCTGGGAGCGACGACGAACATAACAACCTGAACAATCAAGCCGCCGAGCATAATATTCTCGCTCGTCTTCATAATGTCTCCCGTAGCCATGATACCACGAAAGACACGACGTCACCACATACGAAGATAGCGGCAGGTCATTTGACAGCAATGACCGATCGGAACTCTACGAGGACCCGGCAGATGACATGCCCCAAGACCATGCAGATCGATGCTGCGAAGAGGGCGGGTGCGATTAAGATAAAGGTGCTTTGGGTAACATATGGCATGAGTGCGTCAGTCTTTTCCTTTGCTGCCACTCTGGCGCAATAGCCAATGACCTCAGCTATGAGGTAGGTAGGCATTACGCCAACAGCTTCCGTGGAGAGCACCTATATTGCCAGAGGCAAAATGTAGTTGCCTCCGAATGGCTCAAGCTCGGCCAATACGGTTGATGAAATCTGTCGCATGTATAGGCATCCCCTATCACTGACAATGTACGTACATACATAGTATGAGCTTAAAGTTGAGGCGGCATATTCCACTCAATACGCGTATTCAACTCAAGACGGGTATCGGGTATCGATCCGTACCGATTAGGGACTCCACACCGTCCGTCCTTGCAAGCGCCGCCTCGGCGACATTTTCTCAGCCAATGATACAATAAGTTAACCAATCCACCTACCTGATCAGGCAGTCTGCTTACCTAATCAGAATTGTCCCCGAGATGGCGCTTGAGAGGTTTACAAATAACTTTACACTTAGACATCTGATAATAGTAGGTATAGTTTATGTCATTGGTTCCGTATTAAAAGATATATTTAGGGACGAGGACTTTGAATCTGCCTAACCAGCATGTGTTCGTGGATTTGTATGTTTAGGAAAGTTGAAATGCCCCGAACTGAACTGTGCAAGTTCGGCTTACAAAATACTAGTATGGGTCATAGTACAGTTAAACACAGTGCTACTCGTACCAAGTGCACCCTTATTTTACTAATGTCACGGTGTGATCTAGGACGAGGCGTGACGCGGCCATCGAAGATTTTTGTAGCTTCATCTCTGAAAATTTCCTGCCTACCTCGTAGATATTCGCCTAGGTACTTAACCAGCCGAGATACTACTCCGTTTTACCTAGATCCTAAGGTCCTTGCGGCGTTATGAGTCCTCGATAGCGCATCGCCTAATGCCGTCTCAACCGACTCACTAGGTACCTCCCGCGCCAGTTCTCAAAATCATGTCGCACAACAAATGCCACCCCAAGTCTTCAACCCAGGCCACCATATACGCACTTTGTTGCCGATGAAAAAAGTGCCGTCTGTCTCGCTCATATGACCATCGAATCCGCCCTTTCGACGTTTTCCCTCTTGGATGAGATGCTTGCCTTTGCTGCGCTTCATCTAAGCGTGCTGGAGCCTGATGCCATAAAAAGGACCACATTGGTGATCAGGCAGTCGGCTTTAAACTAGTGTCTTGATGCTATTCAACGCTATCGACACCGTTATCACTAAGCAGAACTGCACCGCAATATTCGTGTTCTCGTCGTTAATCGGTTTGCATGTTCTGCATGATACCGTAGATCAAAAGGAAAACCACTTAGAATTACTAGAAAAGTTCGTACAGTTCGTTGGTCTCTATCGGGACATGATAGTAAGTACAAGGGGGTGGTTGGCACGTCCTTCGACATTCGGAGCTCAGTAATATCTTGGGCGTGATAGGAGCCGTTGACACGTTCAGCGCACCCTTTGAGGGCAATTGCGCCAGGCTTCTAGGTCTTCTTGCCATAGCCGAGGAGCGATTAGGTCCTTCACCATACAAAGCATGCTATAGAGCAGTGCAAGTTCTACAGTGAATATTCGATCAATATGTTGCCTTCCCTGGCCCGATCAACTGCCACATCGTTCTGGCATGGCCAGTGCGAATATCCATTGAGTTTTTGGATCTACTTAAACCTCGACATGCAGAAGCATTGGTGATAATGGCTCACTGGGCAATCTTATTACAGTATGGACGATATTTCTAGGCCATTGGCCGAGGGGGCGGCTCTCTCATTGTAGTTTTCTGGGACCTGTGAGACGAGCGGTTGGCATAGCCAATATTTCTCTCTCAAGGTGCACTAGGATTTTAAATAACGTCGGATTCGATACTGGAATATTTGCCAGGGGGTATTTACGACAGCGCCATATCTGAGACAGCACGAACTCAGCAAAGTCAAGACACAGTCAAATATGCACTCCGCCCCCTATGAATATCTAGATCTAGCAGCTGTTAAGTTGCTATCATATGGTTGGCCTCGTGACATCCAGATATATACAACATTGGCGGCATCAACGGCGACACTTATACATCACTCTTACGTGGAAGCAATAAGGATGCTGTCATAAGGAATCTTGTGGACCTCGCTGCCAAGGCTTCGCCGCACTCGGCCCTATAAGATGCTTTCTACGACAGGGTATCTTTTCAGCGAATCTAGGGCTTTAATACAGGAGTGTTTCGTAGTTAATGGGGGATTAGCCATTATAGCTAATAGAACTGTTAACTTTCCGAAGCATGAAAAGGCTTCCAAGTAATTGCAGTTCAGGTTATAATGCCGGCATTCATCTTGGAGCCTCTGATTCCGTCTGCCGGGATCGAAGCGCTTTTTTTGCGGGGTGGGTTTCCAGGGGTCACGCGATGTTACACCCGAGAAAGGATAGCCGACGTCGATCAAGGCATTACGTGTAGGGACTGTCGGCTAATATAAATATATAGGGAACGCGTATGTCACCTTAGAAGGACGAGCTCTTAGTTAGCCTTAAATAAACAGATTCCGAGCGGACTCCGGTGTAACGAGTGTTATTGCGGCTCGTTGATACATTGCGCCGCCGTGACCCGGGAGAGGCTAGCCGGTAGCAGTTTCTGATCACGTAACAGATTAGGCTTCGGGGAAATTTATTGATCGTTTAAAGAAGAAGACTCTAATGTAAAACTAAAAGTATTATTGCACACCCCAGGGGTTCTTTGGAGCTTCATGTAAGTGGCAGTGATAGAGGCGACTAGTTTGTTATCGTAACAACTGACAAGTCAATACTTCGTGCTATGTCCGGTTTCTACAGAATGAAGGGCAAATTTCCTTTTCAATAGACATTTTGAAACTCTCACTACTACCACCTTTTCCTACTCCGTTCCAGGCACACATAGGCCTTTAATCATGTATGATCGTGAAGACGATGGTTAGTTTGTTCTTCCCGCCTATGGTTAGACTTGTCAGTGTAGGAAAGGGGGAGCGAACCACACATGCTTTGTCTGTTAATGTTCCCGGTGTCTACTGCGTCCACCTGTCTAGGAGGTAGATATGCGATTGCGTGAGCAGTTTGGTCACAATTTTTGTGGCGTGCTCAGTGCTGCTGAAAATGCAGTTAATTCCTTTAATCTTTAGATGGATCACATTCCAAAGATTCTTCTCCAATTAAGACATTTGATCGCGTTTGTCTCGAACTCCGCAACTTGTCGGGCACGGCTTTTCTCTTGCTCACTGACCTAGACGATAGTAAGCTGAAGCAGGGGATATTCAAGGTTAGGCTATGATTTCTCATCCAGACTGTTCTGGAATCCCTTTGCGCTCCACATCAACTATGAACTATCTCCTCCGGATCTACAAGAAAAGAACATGTGATTCTATGAAGTTGGTCTCAAAGAGCGCTGATGTTTGGCAACTCAGATGACAGAATCGCCACAAGGCGGAAAGGATAACCAAAACACAGCGAATATCTTTGTCCTTTCTCTTCTGTTTCCTATTCGAACATGAGGTATATACCTACTTACCTAGTAATCTGGTAGTCGTAGTTCATCGGCGTTGTATGTTTACAATCTACCGTATGTGGATAGAAATCAGGTGAGCGCCAAGTGTAAAGGACGCGTAGTCGAGGCACGGAGTAGAAAATGTTTGTGACCCTGGTAAGCCCCTTTCTTCTTAGATGCATCTACCAAAGTACGGAATCGACCGAGCCCGGAGTGTCGACATAGCCTTTGGTACTACTTGGACAACGCTTGGAAACGGGTAACTTTGTAGAATGGAATCGTCAAACCTTCTCGAGTTATCTCAGCTGTCGAGGCGCTACTATCGTGGCAAATTCCAATAGGGGGCTAACCCTAGACTCCACTATTATGCCAAAGGAAGGTGAGTAGTAAAAGATCTAAGGGTCATGTTATCCGTGGCTAGCTATTCGGGCCATCGAAACGAAGCCATCTCTATTCGCCTCCAACTTCACACCCACCTTCCTTTCGAATTCACTTCCGCTTACCATTGTTAATCCTCCCATTCGCTAGTCTGAGTCCTGTCCTGCGTCGAAGACAAGGATGATAGGAGACGAGGTGGGGCGGATGGGTATTGGGAATGCGTAGACGCTCCTTGCCAAGGAGCTCTAAGTGGATCTCAACTACCGCTCCGCATGAGCAAGATGCCGACGATAGGCTGCCAGGAGACCCTGAGTACTCGTCATGGCAGGCATTGCAGCAGGGCTACGAGATACATACATAGAATAGAAGGAAAAAGGAATGCAAGATTGATCTAAGCGGCGCCTCGAGCCTTGTATGACTTTGGGAACACTCTACATGCGATTGCAACATCTTGGCGCTTCCTTAATATTGGACAGTATAGGAGAGCCGCGCGTCCAGGTTACATTAGTCATAACGTTAGATTGGGATTCGATACCGCGACTTTACACTTCGCCCCCATTTGCTGTATTTTTCCTTTTATTTTCTAGAATTACAGCTTAACTGTCACGCGGGAGATATGCAGGATTTGGAAAGAGAATAAAAGACCCTAAGAAATCGGATGTCCTTCTATGCTAGTACGGGAGACCCATCTCTGCTGCGGAGCCGACATCTCTACCGGGGGCTATAAACCATGCTTCTTAAGCTCTTCTTCCGATTTCCCAAATTCGGAGGCATATTTCATATCATCAAGTGCAGAGCCGGCATACCGTACGACGTCGCCAAGCTTTTGCGAATACCCTTAATAACCATGAAGATGCCAACAGCGAATGTCTCGATTAAGATAGAGAGTTGGATGCAAGCAGATGCGGTCTGATAGAAGATATCCTCTCGGGATTTTGGAGGCTGCACCGAAACCCATTTTAGATCATGTAACCCACGGCACGCGCCTCTAGAATACCACGTCCTCTTTGACATTTTTTGACGTTGGTTTTGGCTCGGCCCAGCCTTTGGCATCGAAGCGTTTTCAACCGCTATGCCTTGATTGGCTGCTGGCTACCTACCAGTTTTGGCTACCATGCCGAAGTGGGCTCGATCCTCTGACATGATTCGATATCAGATCCCTGGGTGAATCTGTGTAGATCCCAGGGGACAACGGGAGGGGATTCGCGGGGAGACCAATTTAGGAGGGTGCCATTAGGAACAAGGAAGAAGAATATCGCAACTTTCTTGCGTGATAGAGAACTCTGGTTAAAACAGATAGCAATGTAGATCATATCACATATACGATTCGAAGATATAAAGATGTCGTCGTCTCTCCTTTGGTCGCACTTGGTTTTGCCTGTCCCATCCACGGCTTTCGCTCTTTCTACTTTACTTCACTCTCTCTCTCGGTCTCGGGGTTCTTCCAGTCACGATGGTTAACGTACGCGCGATCGCTGCCTCCCTGGCGGTATCCTCCTTCATCGGAGCCGTTGTCGCCCACCCTGGCGATAGCAAGGAGGTGGTAAACTATGAGAAACGCATGCACAAGTACGCTCAGGTCGGTGCCCGCCGCGCCATCTCCGAATGGGCTACGAGCCCTGCCACCGCTGGACTAAAGGCTCGCTCTGCTGCTCGACGAGCTGCCACCGCGCAAGCTCTTCGTGAGAAGCGCGGCATCACCGAGAGTGAGTTTCTTCCCCCACAACCTCTAGTAGTGCCCGACAGCTAAACCTTGGTAGAGCGTATGAAGTACAAGCGAGACCAGACTGCGCTTGAGCAGTACCTGAACATCTCCCACGATTCCTCGGAGACTGGTTACACTCTGGACACCCCCTTGGACGTCATCTTCGACTCCAACTCGACCGCCGCTCTTGTCCCTGAGGTCACCATCGGTCCCTACTGGGTTGCCGGAGAATTGATCCGGGTAAGTCTTCCAAATTCCGATCCTTCCTCGACATTGTAAAATTCGGACCC
>JAOWAP010000385.1:0-22159 GCA_028565235.1 Hypoxylon lenormandii
GATGGCGTCGGCACCGGCGCCAAGCTGCACGGGAGCCTTCTCTTGGCGCAATAGGAGCACGGGCGTTTCTCGTCACATTTTACCCTTTTCGCCTTGCATATGACACACCCACGCCTACTTTTATGATGTGATCTCCGAGGTGTCGGCATATTTAGTGACGATCATTCGCCGTTGTTTTGAAGTTCCGCCTACACGGCGGGGCATCGATAAAAATACCGCGCTTTCTATCTCACTTCTCCAGAAAGTCAATTGAGGCTAAGCAAGCTGCGCCATGGAGCTAGGAGATTGGAACCAACGAATCGGCTTGAGTCTCTATTTAGCGTGAACTGCAACGCCTATATGCTCTATAATATAGGGACCTAAGTGCTGGCTTAGGGCTTGGTTGCTCAACCGTAGCTCAGCAATGGCTCAACAACGGCTTCGCATATACCCAAATATAGGTATACAGGAACTAACAGATAATAATTATCATTAAATTTCAATTCAATTTTAATTCAATTGCAGTTCAATTATAACTCGGAATGAGCTAGATATATAGTAAGAGTACTCTATTAGGTGTTCTATATGGCTTTCAAACCATGGCTTAACCATGGCTCAACGACGGCTCAACAACGACTTTCTCCGTCCGTCGGGACGCAGGTCAATCAAGACTCGGAGGCCCGATAGGACTACAAGTTACGATTGCGGATCTCACATCCGGTAGTCTTGGACACTCAATTCGTCCGTGTCCGGCGTCCGAAGATTCAATCATGGAGGATTAATAATCTACCTAGGTATCTAGGTAAGCTCTTAGAAATATGTCAACGGAAATAGCAAGGGGGAGGATTTTCCGTAATTCCGCTCAGTAATAGGACCACGTACCAGCAAAAGGAACCGAATATAAAGTCGAGGAGCGGTTATGTATCGCCCTTGAAAATTGGACTTTGTTTATCAAGTATTCGACGCCCACCTTAACCCCTTGAAGCTCAGACTCATAATTCCATCCTCATCATGGCAACCGGCTCCATTTACCACGCCAAGCTCGACGCGCTATACGAAGTGTGGTCGAAGCTATCCCTCGACTCATCCCCCGCCGAGTTCCAAGCCTTTGCCGACTTCTTTTCCGAGGACTGCACAGCATGGCTGCTCAGCATGCGGGAGCTGAAGGAGCCGAGCATCGGCCGCGAAGGAGTCATCGCGGGCGTCAAGGAAGTCTTGAAGGACACGCACATCAAGGAGCGCCGGGTGGTAGACCGGTTCGAGAGCGCCGGCGGGTCCAAGGTCTCGGTGGAAATGGATAACCGCCTCGTGGTGCAGGGGAAGGACTTGGACAGATTCCCCGAGACGGCTACGGCGGTGTTTAACGAGCAAGGCCTGATCGCGGACTTTAAGCTGTATTGCTGCCGTAGCGCCGTGGTGGAGATCATCCAGGAAGTGACAGGTATCGGTCCTTACGCAACCACAAAGAATGATAGTGGGAAGGGAGAGAAATGTCACTAGTTAGCGGTTTAAAGAAATGGATATGGACTAATCACCCTCTTTTTGGAGTTCAATTATGAACCTGTTTAGAAGCTATTTCGAGGACCTATTAGCCTGCCCATGGAAAGCCTAGGCGTAGGGTACTTACCTATGCTTCCTAGGCATGAAGGGATGAATGAAGAAGTCGATTCATCGTAATCAGTATGATAGATTACTGCTCTAATACCCTCTTTCTTAGGAACTCTTTTTGCCCACACGATAAGATCTCTCCTAAAACTCAGGCGCTTCGGGCATCCAGTGTCCTTGATAATCCCGAGCGCTCTCTTCGTCCCACGTATGGCCTACAGCGTGGCGACCGGAGGGCGCTGTGGTGCGAAGCCAGTGCTAGTAACCCCTATGTCTAACCTTTCTCTTCTACTCTGAAAGAAATCTGCCAGCGTCGCAACGTAGTCAATCCAGGTATCCTTAGGCTTCATGTTGCCCTTAGCCTTGTCAACTATGAGCGAGAATACGTTCCAGACTTCGATGTACTTGTTCTCGCTCTCTTTCGTGGTACCGATCTGCAGGAATACCTCCTTCATCCTCTCGTGGCTCTTGAGCGACTTATATAGACGGAATTCGCCAGGGTGGCCGGCTTGTTGTAAGGTTCCTGCTAGTTAGACACAGTAGAGAATCACGGCAGCGAGGCCCGATGCTAGTGCCGTAGTCACAGATGAACCTGTTAGCGGCATCCGTTTCTTCGCGCCGATATCATCGTGCCTTTCCATGGCGACTTTGTGACCCGGGAAGATGAAATCGGCCAGCGACTGATCGCCAACCTAAGCTTGCCAACCTAGGTATCGAATTGCTTTGGTTTTGCTTTCAAGCAAGTATAAGCCGCCGATGGAGATTAACACAGCAAGTACGAATGCTCCAAATGGGTACCAGATGGTCGGTTTGTAGCTTAGCTCTTTCACATTCATACTGAAAAATGAGGCAATGAACCCCAGCGGTACGAAAACAGAAGCCAGGTATGTGACCAATTGGATTCTCTTGCTTTCCAACAGAGACTGCTGAGACGACTCCACGTTAATCATCGACATAATGATGCTGGTGGCTTCCTGGAACATGATAGATAGCGCCTGGGCATCTTCCCGCAACATTTCAAAGTCCTGCATCAGGGTACGCGCAATCTCATCCACCCGCGCAGCATCCTTCTCCGGACATCTCGGCCATGATGGATCACGAGACTCGATGAACCTTATGGTCTCCGTAAAGTATCTGATGCCACGGTCGAGTAGTCGCTTGTCTCTCCCGAGCAGCTTGATCTTCAAGTCCGGGTCATCTGGCTGTTTCTCAAACGAATCTCGCAGAAAACTCAGCACCTGCACCCAGCACAACGCCGATGTGTCAAGGAGATCGGCCACAAAGACGAAAGGGTCTCTCCTGCAAAGCTCAAAGTCCCCTTCAGGCATGGCCATATCATCTCTGGCTCGCGAGTCGAAAGGTTTGGGCTGATATAAAGGGTTCTGTTTCTTGCTCGTATCCAGATCCGACGTAAATAGGTTAAAAAATTCAGTCGTGTCTCCAGTCCCGAGGTCCCATGGGGGGTTGGCGTTTTTCTTCCCAAAATCACTGCACAGAACTCCAGACCATCTATCCTCTAGGTTGTCTCCAACTTCGACAGCGTATGTCCAGAATTTGACGTGCTGTTCAACACTGAAAAACGAACGCCCATGCATGTTAATTGCCCTAAAACAATCGAATCCATCTCTCTCGCCTCCAATGCATTTTTGATGGTGATCCGCCAAGTTCTTCTTGAGCCTTTCTTCCATCTTGGTGTCATTGGAGAGGCTCAGGTGCTTGGTTCTGTCGGCTGGTAGCGATCCTAGTGTAATGAAACGCACAGTGACGAAAGGGTTGGGTCTGGATTTGAGGCTGCTAAGGGAGAAACGGGAAGCAGAGTTGAAATTGTAGTCACTAAGCTTGCGTTCGTAGTCATTGGGCCTGCGTTCGTCGTGATGGGCACACTGCACCAGTTGGCCCATGAGACCGGCTCCCAGGGCGCCATTTAAAACAACCACATTACCCATCGACTTTTGATCGATTTTTTCCATTATCACACGAAGACTTTGCAGAGCATATGAATAACTTTGCGAAAGATATGGAAGTCTACCAATGATTCTGGTCTTATTGACGTAATCGCCGATGGGCCAAACCTCGCCCCGAATCAACTCCATATCATGGCGACGCTGGAGCTCCATCCGGACCGCAGTTCGCTGTAGCTGAATTTTAATTTTAAAATTTTAAACCTGTTCAATAGATAGATGCGAGAGGTACTTAGTTGATATATTCTTTCTCAGCGTACCCTAAACGCCTGGGGAGTGAATGGGTAGGGCGAACTGCGTCTCGGTGTAGGAGCTACTGTACCTACCTCAGCCCTGCCCTAGATTCTCGATAGACATCTATGCAGTGTGCCGGATTGCGTGTTACTCTGCAACGTAACCTCAATAACTTCCCACTAGAATGGCGATATGGTTCACAGAAACGGCGTGAGGGGGGGGGGGGGTCGGTCATCGGTGACCTTTTATCAAAGACAAGGCTCCGCTGTTCCAAGGAGCAACTCAATCAGGTAGTCTACGCCGTCGGGCACATTGCCGCAGTCATGAAGCCAGCAAATCCTATCTAGAGCCAATCATCACTGCAGCGTTCGTTTCCTTGGTGATCATATGATGCGTTGTTGTCTTTTAGATGGCATATTCTATGCGCCATCCTCGAAAGGGGTACTCAGCCCCGATGTGCCAGTACATGAGGTACTTCCTACTTCCTAAGATGCATATCTCGGTCCCGCGGAAATGAATCGGTCAATATGTTTAAGGGTCCTACTCCTCCTACTCCTTTCGGATGCGAGTGGCGTAGAGGCCCCCAAGTCCTCACCGAAAATGAGTTTCCTCGTGTTGATGTCGGGATCAGTAGGCATCAACTACGAGAAATGCGAGCTCAGAGAATTGAGAACTCTCGTCAAGAATAAGCATAGGTACTCAAGTCAAAGATTAAGTACCAATGTTCACAGGTTCAATGAAGAGTACACATCACGACCGCCGTAGCCAGTATATTAGCAATGAGCGTGTGAAACATGAATGTTTAATAAGACATTTACTTGTGGATTTATGTACATAATTAGCTTTATCGAGCCCAGAGGCTCACGAGGTTGTCATAGGTAGCTGGCGTCACGGAGACGGTGGAGTTACCATCTTCACTTTCGCCCACCAACTCTTTTCTCATAGCTTCCGCTTCCTGAATCAGACGCTGCGACTCGGAACCGACACCGCTTCCTATAGTTTCTTCTACTAGACCTAACATATATGTTGTCCTGGCAATCTCAGCTCGGCGAAATGCCTCGTTGAAGTCAGTTCGATAAACCTTCAGAGCCATCTTCAAATGGCTTCTACACCGCGGTGACATCAGTATTCCGGGCATTTAATAGGACTCTATCGAGTAGTAGTAATAGAAAGCTACGTACCTTGCTTCTTCAATCTCACGTCGCCTGAAGAAATGCCACCCGAGTTTATGCCATGCATCACCAGTCTTATGGTGATTCTCGCCCATCTTCTTTCTCCAGCAACTTAGCGCAATCTGGTGGCAATTGAAGGCTTCCTCCATACGCCCCTGGGAGATTCGTACATTTCCAAGAATATAATTCATATGTCCGTAGCTGTTTCCGTATTAGCATGAAACAATAGCTCTGATCCAAGATCTCGATACTATACTTACATGTAGCTACGATATCCTTCGGTGTCCGATTCGATCCCCTCCTCTCGTCTCAGCCGCAGAAGCTTCTCGAGCCTCTCTGAAGCAATGTCGTTTCTATTCTGGGCCCAGTATGAGCGACACATGTTCGCTTCATAGGGTTCGTCGTTATATCCCAGCGAGACCTGAAGCTTTAGACACTCCTGATAGTATTTGATCGCTTCGTCGTGGTTTCCAAGGCCTTGTTGAGAGTTTGCGATACCTCCGAAACTCAGCCACGTCTCTCGCATAGTAAAATCGCCACTCGAGTCACACAAACGCTTATATTTTGAGAAGTTCTCCGAAGCGGACTGGAAATCACCCAACTCAGTCTCAATACAGGCACGATTGTAATAAAAATGTTGCCAAACTTTTATAGCTTTGGCGTCAGTTCCATTGACGACTGATATGACCTGATGCTTCATTAGCTCCCAAATCTCGATGCCAGTCATCACATGCTCCAGGCCAAGTTTGAAGTAGCCGATGCGGTAGCAAAGCCTGCAAACTGTCAGGTATCTGTGTCCCTAAAACGTAAGTACACCACGCTTATACTCACCAGCTAGATCGAATCAATATCTTTAAAAAGCTAATTGGGACCCTCAAAGCACTCTTTCCATATCGTTCGCAGCACTCTTGATAGAACTCTCGTACAGATTGTATGTGTTGCAGGTACGCCAAAACGCACTCCAGCCCTTGATCGTGATAGCTTTCGTCTTGGGGATAGTTGCGGATGTCTACAGCAAGTGAGAGAAGTTTGCTTGCTGTCTCAAAAGCAGCTTGACAACTCTCGTTACTCATCCGCTTCCGGACAAAGGTCCGGAACAGTCGGTGCATGTAGAAAGATGATGTGTCTTCCATGCTTTTACCTGACGAATCACGCATTGCACGTCGAGTTCCTCTAATGATAATCCCTTTACACAGTTGAGATATGCAATGATCGAGGTCGGCGATGAAATTGATATTGCCAAGGTCCTCGGCTGAACTCTCTGGCTCGATGAGCTGCTCGGGTATTTGATCTGGGTCTAACGTTGAGAGCATATCAAGGAGCGATCCCGAGCTATCATCCAAGCTCTCCACCCGACTTGCGAACGCCTCTGATAAGCCCTTGGGATAGGGAGCGTAGTTGAAATTGAATTGGTGTGCAGATGTTAAAATCCGATCCGTGTTTGCTCGTTTGTTCCACTGCGCAAGTGTTCGAGATGACTCGTTTATAGAGCCAATTGCGGACTGTAACGCCAATGGATGATTTCCGAATCTCTCAGTGAGCTTGCCGGCTTCCAGTTCAGCTTGTTGTTGGTCCTGGCCTTTTGCGAATTGTGTAATTTGTGTCAAGACCATTGTCATACAACTTTGGTCGTCGAGCTCCTCGAGCTCGGCACCATAGCCAGCTACGTTGTTGGAGCTGAATACGGGGTCGATTGTAGTGATGAGAATAGCGCCTGCTGGACCATGAGGCCACCAGTCGTTGATCATCTTCTGATTTTCAGCATTGTCGAATATTACCAGCCACGGCTGATCTACAAGGCGCGTTAATTAGCAAATGAAACATTGCGCCCATCCTCAAGCACGATAAAAGGTACACCACATACCCATCCTTCGATACCAATCCCAGAGAATATCTTTGGCTTCCTTCATCCAGTTTGGGGACGCACTTTTCTTCGTCAATCCCAGAGAGACGGCATGGTTAGCATACCCATCTAAGATTTTGTATTCGGAGTCGGCGAATAACCAAAGTATAGATTTGAAATGATCCTTATGTTCCTCTGCGAACTGGCGTGCCACCTGCGTTTTTCCATATCCCGGTGGAGCGTAAAGTGCGTATGCATGGGGTTTTGACAGTTCCTTGTCTGAGCCCTTTTTGACTAGCCTATTTGCTATGTGTTCGAGAACATCACGTCTCCCGACGAAGTATTCGTTCTTGGGGAATTCTAACAGGGGTGGCGGCAATGTCGTGGCAGCAGGGGACAACCCTAGCTGAATGGGAGATTTGGATTGCATATGAGGACTAGGTCTCGATTTGATGGGGAGAGAGATTTGTTGGGAATCCTTGTTGGTATCTGTCGGGTCTAGGTAGAGGTAGAGAACTGTCAGACTCATACTTTGAGGTAGATCGATGTGCTAAGCAGCAGGATAAGAAACACATTTACAGTACCGATGTACGTGTCATGGCTCATAGGCAGGCGGGCCCGGCTCTTCAACCACGCAGACGCGCGGTCGTAGACAGTGGCATTCCAAGAGGTGCAGTGAAGATGACCTTCCTCGACAGGGACGTAATCGGCTCCCTTCATCTTCATTAACGGCTGCCCAATGATCTATTTGCCATGCGTCAGCAGATTTAAATCACCACGCATGCCCAAACGGGACTTACGAATCTTGAAGTGGAACCCCCCAGGAAAGATGACTCCCCCCTTCCTAAGAGGGACCTCTTCTGTTCTTCGAATACACAGATGACTTGGAATTCCTTCTCCTCCGCATTTTTCACCACTTCGGCTAATCTTCCTAGGTCTTCGGTAGTGGGACTGTCGGCCTTACCTGGAAGATTGAGCTCAATGGTCGCGCATGTTCGTAACAACTTCCTGAACGCTTTTTGGTTATCATATATCAACGGAGTGCCGAAGAGCACAAGTGCCGTGTTTGACTCCGAGCATTTGAACTTCCAACTACTATCTGATCCTAACATGTAAAGCGCCTTCAATTCAGACAGGTTCATCATCAGCCAATAAGGATTTTGAGCGCGTAACCCTAACGACAAGATGCACTCACCCGCAGAGCAATGAAGGCGCCAAGGCCATGGCACAGGAAAAGCACGGAAGACTGTTAATTGTGAGGGCATGTACAATGTTGGAAACGCGGAACGGCCAGGGGGAAACACACATTCTCAACGTCGCGAAGGGTATCGAGCTTTTCGACGAGCGCTCCTGCACTGTTCTGAACTTCACCCCAGATTGAATCCGAGGGGTTGGCCGTATTGTGTTGGAAATAAGTGACTAGGACGGGGTTGAAATCGCGTTTAAAATAGAAATCGGGCCATCTTCGATCTTGTGAATCCAACCAGTAACGAGTGTCCTCGGGGGTGCTTCTAGACTGAGGAAGCAGTCCTTTGGCATCAACCACAACTACGCTGTAATAAAGATATCAGAGACGGCAACGGTGAATTCATTTGACGTGGGAGAAACTGACTGATTCATCTTGTGAGATCGTGCTTCGTGATTTGACTGATTGTAATATCGTATTGCATGGTGCTGTCTCCCTATAAGCTATGTGTTTGCTTCGAGAGGTAGCGTCCGAGGGTTCGCCAGCAGTCACCCGAGTACGAGCAGGAAATGCGAGAAGCATGGAGAGAAAGTTGGAACTGTTGCCCACGGGCGGCCTTGTTCTCGCAGGCCGCAAAGGGATTGCACATGGACGCAAAGCAGAGCCGCACATAGTGTGATTAGGTAATAGGACTTTTGATTGCCTTGCGTGATTGTGATATGTGATATATGACCACTACATGGTGTGTAGTACAAGAATATGCAATATGCGACTGAATCCCAGCGCGGGGAGGATCGTGGCGCTCGACATGTTCGATACCTAATTGGCTGATTCGAATGGCAGGAATTGGAGATGAAGTAGGCTGTATGCGACGGTCCGCTACCACCACGTCAGCGAGTACGTTGGCAAAGGCAAGAGTCGCCCGGCGTGCCCACAGCTCATCGGGCTGAAGTGGAACAGATCGAGGCTCTCCTAGGCAGACTGAGAACCAGCAAACAGGGTCTTACTCTTGATACATCAGGCTCAAGAGGTTCGAGTCTGCCTAAATCGAGTCGGTATGTGTCCTTGTCCGAGCGCTTCCATTTCTCATATACGCAGGGCAAACTAGACTTATCACAGCCTCCAGCCCCTCGTTCTTAAACGCACCTCTTCGCCCACCAAGGCATGATCAGTGATGTTCCTTTTTCATAGTCTGATGTCATTTGTGTCTTTCTTTAAAAAATTACTGTCGAAGCAAGCGCCAGCGCATTTCACAATGGCCTTCAATAAACTACCCACACACAAATTCGTTGAGCTCGGTGGTTCCTCGTATTATGTTCGAGCTCGAACCGAGGCATCTCTACCTCATTCCCAGAAGATTCAGTCTCTGTCAGATATACTTCCTCTCGTGGTTATCCACAGCGACTCGAATGACGTATCGTCAAACCACGTCCAGAAATCTTTCGCCCGGTTCAATGAGCTCGACGACGTGTTTCACGATGACTTTGCCACTGGGGGTTATATCCTTGTTCACATAAACCAAGTTTTGCCCTCGGCCTCTGAAGAGTCAGCGCGAGATAGGGTGCTGACGACCATACCCGACTATCCGTTCTCAGACAGTCTCACCGACTTACTTCGTGGGAGATCGCTCCAGTTGTTGGTTACTAAGGGGCCATTTACTATTCCTGAAGGCCCTTACTTTATACAAGGCCAAGAAATCCACCAGGCCTGGCGGCTTTTCCCAGACCATCTGGCCGCTTTCACAGCGGCGGTTATCCCGGACGATCAATCTGAGCAACCAAAGTGAGTTCCGTCTATCAAGTATACATTGATCAAGGTCAGATTTCACTAAATATGATCTCAGCACCTTCAAAACCTTGCTCGGATCCTACTCCTGGGCCGAGGGTGGACAGATCGCCGTGCCTTCCAAGCTTTACTCTCGAGGCAGCAATCTACCCTTGGCTGGAATGCGGATTTCCGTGAAGGATAACATGCATCTCAAGGGTGTTATTACAACTCTTGGCAACAAGGCATACGCAGAACTCTACGGGAAACAGAACGCGTCGGCCAAATATATTGACGGTTTGATCGAACAAGGAGCCGTCATCGTCGGCAAAACAAAACTCTCGGCTTTTGCTGGCTCTGAAATACCTCCAATGCAGTGTATTGACTACTTTCCTCCTTGGAACCCGCGTGGCGATGGTTACCAAGGCCCCTCGGGTAGTTCCAGTGGTGCAGGTGCCTCTGTTGCCGGCTACGACTGGCTTGACATCTCCATCTGTACTGACAGTAAGCCTTCCCAGCTCAGTTCAACTCAGCATGACTCTAATCATGAATCAAAGCAAGCGGCAGTATGCGACACCCAGCAGCCTCTCATGGGCTCTGGGGTTCCAAGGTTACCTGGGGGAGTGTCTCTATGGATGGTGTAGTCCCCGCCTGCCAGTAAGACGCTAAGGCTGTCCTGTCTGTAAGCCAATACTGATATAATCAAGACTATATGACAGTTTCGGCATCCTGGGTCGCTCTCCTGCCATGATGGAGCGCTTGATACAAGCGTCTGGCATTGCGATAGATGTGAAATCTGACATTAGCCCTGCCAAGCTCTCGACCAAGATCCTCTACCCTACGGACTGGTATCCGCTAGAGAACTCGGACCAGCAGCGATTGAATGAAGAGTTTTTGCGTGACCTCGAAACATTCACGGGAGTCCAGCACAGCAAAATCTCGATGTCTGATGAATGGTCAAGAACATGCCCCGAAGAATACAAGGGTATTTCACTTAAAGACCTACTTGCTACAGTAAGTCGTCTTATCGATATTAATTCATCAAGATGTCTCACCTTTACTGATGTAGACGTCCGAACAAATCAACAAATACGACAATCTTCACAACTTTGATGAATTCAGAGACGAATACCAGAAGCGCTTTGGGAAGACGGCATACGTGAGTCCTTCTCACACGCAACGATGGTAAGAATCCGCAGCTGCTGTTTTCCGGGTGTCTCGCTAATGTGTGATGCAGGGAGAATGCAAAGAATGTTACTCTCGAAGAGCGTGAGAAAGCCATAAAGCAAGCCCTAGTGTTTCGAAAGTGGGCGCTCGAGACGCTGTTCGAAAACGACCCTTCTGTAGTGATGCTAGTTCCACAGGGCCGGCCTGGAGCCAACTACCGCGATATCACCAACAATGTCGGGGGGTAAGCAATCCCAACCTCAAAGCCAGAAGTGGCACCCATGCTGACAGGTTTAGATTTGGAATACCTGGCGGCCCTGGCGGTCCTGCATTTGTTACTAGCTTGCTGGGCGTTCCGCAAGTTGTCATACCCAGTAAGTTCTCCATATGCGAGGTGACATGACCCCTGGATGAAGCTTACTTCTCCAGTTGGCCAAAATGCGTACCAGTCTCGGCCGTCTGGACGTGAAGAGATGGCGCCGCAGTTCACGACTCTCATAAGCGTGTTCAGTAAGTCCCGCACCCAATATCTTGGAAACGTGACAACCCCCTGACATAGATCAGACGCCGATCTGGACCTTCTGCGGCTAGCTGCCGGTACCCTACGCGCCTCTGGACGACCGACAGAACTCCTCACCGGCAGATATGCATTCCCTCAACATACGCCTCTGGGAGAAGGCAAGGAAGACCAGAACGTAGGCAAAACTGTCCTCTGAGATATAGCTGGTTCCAGTAACATGATCAACGGGGTCGTGTGCGATTTGTGGCTAAACACAGGTTCTAAGACCATACTCTCGGGCGATAAGAATCAGGATAGTTTTCATATCAACTTTTCAACATTTACGTGTAATATCAGCTATTTCATAGATTACTATGCTATGCACTATGTGACTTTCGAGCCGTGCCCGTAAGGTTGGTGTAGTAGGAGTTTAGTATCGTGAAAGTAAAAGAGACGGATCAAAGAAACGTCTCAATAGTGCAAGATCTACACTAGTCGTCCTAATCGAGTCAATACCACAATCAACCCGCGATGCCACGATGGTAATAACAAATGCTAGAGACGCGTCCAGTAACTACCTAGGCACATGATAATTTGAGCTGGACAAAGTCACGACAGAAGATGCGAACGAAGGATCATTGAACGCCATATGCATGTCAAGTATGTGTCTGCGCAACTCCTGCGATAGCCACGCAATCGGCATCAGGCCATAGTCTTTCTCGCTGGATAGTTGGAGTGAAGGTAATATTTTTGGTGTGGACCTCCTCACCCTCATCTGTGTAACGACCAAGTTGTTACCTCATTCCTTCGTTTGTCCTTATGATGACTGAGCATGCTGCATTGAAAAGCACCACAAGAACAGAAACGATTAGAGAGGTCTATCCGGAAAAGGAGTTTTTAAGCGAAAGTGTAGAGTTGAAAGAAACATTGACAGCGTCGTATCGAATTTGCAATTAAAAATGCAATATTAGGGGAGGGGCGTAATATCTGCACATCGATGCGCGAGCCTCGTCAGACGACACATAAGTATCGGTACATACCAATCGATCCGGAACACGTATACATAGATGAGGCAGTCTGGATCCTTATGCCATGTGATAGCCTCACTTATGCAGGATAGCAAGTTTCAAATACCTCAAAAATGATATAAAAAATGATATCTTTTCTGCTGCATGTCGTATCCGGGGAACAAATATTGACTCCATTTGATACGTTAGCACAGCGTCTGCATAAAAGTGCACATTGATATTATTGATATTCGATCGTTATCTCCGACTTGCAGTCCTACCTAGAGCCTCGCCCCGACATTGCTCCCATAAAGTGTCCTCCGGGTCCAGCAATGCCTCGTCATCAACCTACTCAGTTTCTTCCAAAATCAACCTTGAACTTACCCAAGCCACTTGCCTACCAAACTTTAACAATTTTCGAATCTCCCCTAAACCAATATGACTCAACAGACCTCCCTTAACACCGCCGCCAAGGCTCAGCCTTGGATGAAGTGGTTCACTCCCGGAAAGGACATGCCCGCGACCACCCATCACGCTATCGAAGTCTACTCAGACGGGGAGAACTCCTCCGGATACTCCGTTGATATCGCTGCTACCGAGTTCAGCCAGTAAAAGTGGTGACATATCGTCTTAAGGGTATGGACGAGCTTTCACGCTCTCATGTTATTAATGGCTGACATATTCACTTAGCATCACAGCCAACCTCGATGCAGGGGGTTCTCGAAGACTGAATCTTTTGATGTCTTCAGACCTACTGGAGATCCTCCACCTTTTCATTAGCAAGAAATCAACGGTATATGTAACGACGCTCATTACGATCTTCGGCCAATTTTATCTAGTATTCAAGGGTGATTTAGACATGGCATACAAAGTCATGTTCTATTTCAGTGTGTGTTGGGCTTCTGAAACATGGTGACAGCGGCCACGTTGCGTTGCTCATAAGATGCTATTGCTACCCTAGGTACTTTAGTATCTTTTTAAAGGGACATTCATTACATTAGCGAGTATAATGCAATCTACTATACCGTCCAGATACACTATTCCAACTTCTATGTCTGTGAATTATGACAGAAACGATGTTGATACGACGAGTGATCATTAACTACTGTCGTATGGACAAGGAATAAGAAATATAGCTGTACATCCAAAGAAAAGGAAAAAAAGACAGTTACGAAGTGATGCTTATGATTGATTGACTGTACAAGTAGGAACCTCCAGGGAAGATGGGAGGGCTGCCGACAACTAACTAACGTCACTACATGTAATACAAAGTTGTTCTTTCAAGAATATATGGGTTTGAGGTATTACGCTTTGGAGTTATCACCAGTGAGGTATGCATACAAGCAAGATACCTCAGTAAACGAATCAAGCTACTTGGAAAAGAACGACTGCATAATTCTGAGAAATTACCCAAGTACCCAGCCACCTAATTCGGACTGCATCAAAGATCGTATAGCTTTCCATATCATTAGTACATTAGTAAAATGCCGCTAGCCTAACCTCAATACTCTCCCTACAAAGCTGGTCAGAATCCGATTGAGTGTTCTGGAACGCACAATGAAATGCACCTGAAAGGATCGGTTAGCCCTCGTGAAAACATGATAGTAATAGTGCCATCGTCATAGCATGACAGGAAATAGGGAGTCATACGAGCAGCCAAAGGATCCCCAATAGAGGCGTTTCGAAAGATGGCCACTTCCTCAGGCCGCTGTCCTGCAAGATACCACCACTTATGATCCGGGTTGTGTCGAAGGTAGTGGTTTTCCCCAGCGCCTGTGGGATAAATTGTATCGTTTTCGATGAGATCATTTGACTGATCCACAGTGCGCCAGTCACAGAAGGCCAGCGGCCAGTCCTTAGTTGGACTTTCGTTGAGAAGCCGCCAGACACTTGGAGAAAAAGTAAGATTAGTGTCCTTGTTCTGCTAGTAAATTCTATACACAAGAGGATGCTAAATGCCATGCAACTTACTTCAAAATATCACACTTGGTCTTCAACCGCTCCTCCGCCCCTTCACCCAGGACGTCCATCAACTTCATCCGGGCGCCGTTTTCCGTAAAATCGAGATGAGCGAATCGAAAAGGCTGGGAGTTTGTTGTGGTAGCGCCGCGGGAGGTTGGGTAACGGTGGTCCCGGATGCGAATCTGTTCAAACTTATTCTTAGAAACTGGGTTATTAGAGAGGTAGTAAACGCATACCACGTGGTCGAAGAAGGCGAGTTTTTTATACCGCGGGAAGGCTTGCTTAATCATCTCCGCCAACTCACTATAGTACCTAGATTTAATAGTCTCGTCTCTTTCGAAGTCAGATCTGCCGATGTTCGTCTTCCATTCAAGATATTGGAAGCCCTGCGTATCGAGGCTAAGCGTCAACTTATCACGCACGTTCCCAACAATAGATTTGTGAAAGATCCACTCGTGGTTAGTGACTTTGGCGCCGGGAATGTTATCGACTGGGAAGGATGTTATGTAAGGCTTCTCTGTATCATATCTAGGATCACGGCTGAAGTAGCCTATCTCCGTCTCAACATCGTCAGCTGTGTCCGCCATATTCCTCAAGTGTTACCTATCAGTGATAGACTGAGTGGTGCCTTTCTGCCTTCACTGATTATAGAACATTCAGCCTTTAGAGTTCTGTTCTTTGAGACAGGACGCATAAATCAACAGATCCAGCTTACGACCGTATCTCTTGACCGAAAATGCCATGACGAGGCAACCAAACTAGTTCGCCAAATGGAAGTAGGATTCATAAAGGGGCCAACGCTTGATACAACATCGGTATGTAATTCAATCTGCAGCTACTCTAGTTTGGAGGTATGGAAGCATCACGAGGATCCAGGGCAAAATCGGCGTCATGAATAAAGTGATAGATCACTTTTACTACCCAGGTAGTACAACACCTGGAGGCTGTATCGTTAATTGGTCCGTTCTTTACCCTTATCAGTTGCACTTTCAATACCACTTCATCCCCTAGATGGAGAGCCTCATTTCCTATAACGGCTCCGGAATATGGGTATCGCCTGGCCCCCACTACCTCTTGGGGAGTCGCTTGCCTAGGTAGACTCCACCTTTGATCCTGGTCTAGGTAGCTTTGATTGTGTTCTCCCTAAACGAATAATAGTATCTTGAGTCGTTCATTTCGGTCATCATGTTATCGAAAATCATAGTAAAGCCATTAGACCAGCTAAAGGGATGGACTTTCTTTAATTTTCCATTTAAGAAGTAACCAGTAGTTGTTCTCAGACGAGTTCCGTTTGTTTTGCCTGGGATATGGGGTATTAACCAGCGATTGTCACCAGGACGCCATTCTCGCTCATGAATCCAACAAGTCACCGAAACGACAGTCGGCGAAGGCGGTAAAGAGGCCAATGTTTCTTTCGGTTCTTACTTGCGCAGGTTGAACATACCCAATTAGTGGACCGCAAAGAAGTAGCCAGGTACTACGTATCTATGAAGGCAGACGTCAATATAGGCTCTGCCGATGGCGCTGTATCACACACGGCGTGCCTAAAGGAGAAGGCAGGGCTGTTGATTTGGCGAAGGAGTCGATAAATGCAGACGCAGACGTCAATCTATATGTGACTAGCGCTATAAAGACACCACTTATATCAACACTCCTTTAGCGGTCCGAAATATACCGCGACAATAATACGTCTGTCGTCAAATCCGGATATTCGAAAATAGAGTTGACCACCATTCTTATTGACGCCGGGGCCAATGTCGCTGCACTGATTGGCTTCGGCTTGGGGGTGCAGTGGTGATCAAATCATGACTTTGGCCCGCAAAGGCGCGAGCTTCAACGTGGTGACAGCATGGGCCGGCTCCCAGTGCGCATTGCTACCGTACGTGTGTCGACTGACATACTTGATTCTGTCCTGGATGCCGGGGACAGGGCGATTGAGAAAGATAAGAGTGGCCGTAATGCTGTGAGTTGGGTTGTATAGGGCGGTAACTTAAACATATTTCTCAAGTTACTGGAACTTGCTGGAGATCAATCTATTCATGAACCCGATCTAAGTGGGTGGGCACCACTATCCTGGGCCGCATGAGGCAGGAGTCCGGGTTCTAGATCCGAAACCGGCCAGTGCGACAACATCAAGGAGCTAATACGCATGAGAGCGAACCGATCAGCCAAGTCTCATATTCAGAGGAAAGAATATACGCCTCTAGGCATAGCTGTCAGGATCATAACCCTCATCACCTAGGTTGGGCTACGGTCCTGTTGGTCACTCTTTAGGCCTAGATATGAGTCACGGGGACCTCATGGCCACGACAAGGAGCTAGGGAGCCTAGATAGGGGTTACAGGTCCACAGGTATTGAGAAAGGGATGAGCTCGGGAGCTGGGCTTCTTGGCATGTAGACTCCTTTATCCTAGCCTCCTGTAAATACATGGAATTTGGAAGCTCCCTAAGTTCGTAGCTCTTCGTGCAACAAGATAGTTGTTTTCTTATCGCATGGTTGGCTTCGTGACAATGGCGACATAACACGGCCGTGCTTAGGATGTCTTGATGCTTCTCACTTTCCATGATAAATATGACAGGCAGCTAGAGAATATTGATGGGCCGCAAAGTTCGGAGCTAACCGATGGCATACCCCATTTAGCTGAAAACTCCCAGCTAAGGGATGATAACAGCATTGTGACTTCTGCCTCTTTGTAAATCAGCTCTTTTGATCCATTTACTTCTACCTCTACTAAGGTTCCCACTGAGACATAGAAGGTATTCGATATAATTGTACCATCCCCCGTTGTTGGTGACAAGTTCACCACCAGCAGCGCAACCTCATCACCACGCAGCTCCTTGCCTGTGCCTTTGTCAAGTGGCAATTCAAGCATACTATCCAGTAATTCAGAGGATGAAGGTTAGGGCAGATCGTCAATCTCAGACATCGACGGGCAGTTAATGATTCATGCATGTACTCAAGGCGTAACTAACCCAAAGACGCCTTGCAAGGGTGTATATACGTTCACCCGGGATATACAAAGGTCTATTTATACACATCCATTTTATATTCTCTAGGAGAATATGTGGTAACAGTCACTAATAACTTTGTACTATTATTTAGCCAGTGGGGCTGTGTGCCATTCCCCCCAAGTGACGGCCGTTCGTATCACAAAGACAGGCAAGAGAGAATTGGATATCTGGATATTTTACAAACACTCCTGGTACTATATGAGTGGCAATTCCTATTCTGTAATGGAGAGGTTGCGTCACATAGCGTTAGTTGAAGTCAAGATAGATCCAAAAGGGGGAACGACAACGGGCCGTAAGACCGCCATCCCTCAAAGTCACTGCGATATTAACACTGCGTTTCCCTTGTAATTATAGGTATTCTACGCCGTAAGCCTTGTCGTTACAGCAAGCTACAGCGCACACCCTCCGTAGTATTTTAGGCGTAGGTTTCTGCTCGGGTAATTCTCCACTTAAATACCCCTATCCGGGCTGCCAAGCCTGACCCCTATTCCAAAGGCAGAAGCCCAGCCATCTCAAGGGAACACTGATATCGAAACACACATTAAAGCTCTCTTAATGCTCATTGAATTCCGAAGAAGCCTCCAATTGAATCTAGTTTCCATGACTATCGCATAGCGTTGGCAGCAGTAGCAACATGAGCCAATCAGATCGGCCAAACATCACTAATGCTGACGAGCGTCGCTCAGGATAGCTGGGTAAAACAGACGAGGTAATCAATATGCTTAAACAATTACCTTGCGTACGTGCTGATGGAGGCCAGAACGGCATGGCACACGGCGCCCTTAACAGATTCTTCACCGACTGGCAATCGCAGATTTGCTGGTTTGTCAAAAATAAAATTGATAGTGGTGAACCTAAGAGCATCACAGAAGGAGCTAATTTCTACGAGGATGCGCCTCTTCACGTCATTGGTCTGACTTCTGGTGCAGAAAACCCGGTGCTTTTGCTTGTGCTTGATACAGAACTGGGTATTGTGAACTGGTCCGAGTGTCCCAGCGAGATTGGGGACAACCCGCCGAGGGAGCCTATGGAAGATGATTTGTACAAATATGCACCAGAGAACGAGGCAGACTGGCGCAACAATGCCCCGGCCTGGCCCGTTGTCGATTTATTCGAGCTCCCCAAGGATCAGTTCCGTGGGCTAAGATTGATCCCCATCAGCCCGCACATCGTGGACAGTGTCTACGTCCAACGCGACCGATGGTCAAAAGGCATGATACCCACGCTACAGAAGATTCATTAGGAATATGGACGGCCAAACCTGGAGTATTATCATAAGCGAGAGTGCCTACAAGCAACACAAAAGGCGCTAAAGGAGAGGTATCCCCATGAAGCCGATTATCACAGGGGCTAGCTGGGTAGTTAGGGTTGGTCTGCCGCCTTTAAAACAGAAAAAAGAGAAGATAAGAAAGAAAAAAAAGGATAGGGATTGATTGCATTAAATGAGCCGTGATTTACATTGAAGCGTTGGGCTCTAACTCGATATCGCTAACTTTTCAGCTGGGGTAAGATAGAAAAAAAGAAAAAAGAAAAAAAGAAATAATTGCCAGGAGCCAGATTCGAACTGGCGTCTCCGATCCAGCAGGTTATCTGCTACCATACACTAGACCGCCTCGCTGTGGCTGGCATCCACAAGGTTCATCTGTGGTGTCTGGCATCCGCGTTTTGGAGATCTAGTGCATGCTTCAGGCCGCCTTCTCAGAATCATACCACTAGACCACCCCGGCTTTCGAATTGTTGGAAAAAGGCACAGTAATTCTGCTATTTAACCCCTCTCGTCGGAGGGGTTGCCCGGGCCGGCTTGTTCCCTTGGGTTGCCGGGACGACATCGGGCCAACGGGTCGCCGGCGTGCTGCCAGGTGTAAAGGTGACGATGGTGCCCCGTGTTGCCCGCACAACTGCTAATGGGTGCCTGAAACGCTCTGTACTTAGATGCCTCATGGGTGCTGAACACTCTGTAATGCTAGTATCGACGGCAGTTATATTCACACGCGTTAGGGGCTTGCCGAAATCGATCCCTAATGTTGCACAGCTCGTCTCTGATGAAGGCATTGGCAGCATTACCATTGATTGGGAATACCCAGGCGTTAGTCTCATCTCCAGTTCCTCATACCTCATGATCTGATCACGAGAGAAACACGCCCCAGATATCCTTGTCGGTGGCAAGTCTATTAGCCAGATAAACGACAGGGCAGCTTACCTTCGATCCTCGACCACTACAAAAGGCAAACTAGGAGACAAATCAGTTTCGATAGCAGCACCCACGTCTTAATGGTACTTGAATGCGTCCCCAATAGACAGGGTTGCCGCTCTGATAGATTACATCGTATACATGATCTATGATCTGTACGGTCGCAAGGACTATGGGAATATCAACGCATTTGACTCCTGTTCGCCAGGAAAATATATCCAAAGTAACGGTATGTCAAATCTATCTTTGCGGATCGTGCTTTCGTCGCTGATTTGGGCTGCTCAGTCAAGTTGACAGAGACGAAACTCACTAGCCACCTACCTGCGTCCTCACCCAGCAGCCAAAGCGTGGTACATCGCGCAGCATCGAGGCGCCGACTGGGAGAGCCCTGCAAACCGCAAGCAGGCCCTGTGCGACGCCGACGAGTACCCGCCCGCCTACCTACTAGACGACAGCAGTCCGGCTTGCGATAGGGGTACCATCCATGTTGTTGCGCGAAGAGCTATGGATCTAATCGTAGCCAGCTCTAGGTATATGTGGATGAACGAAGAGCACAGGAGCCTTGCTTTCCCCTTACTGGTCTGTCCTGTCTCCTAATTAGCCTACAGTACCATCTGAGCGGCCAAGGGTCAAGATCCTGACAATATCTACCTGTCAGTAAAACTCTACCACGCTTTTAAGACAGTTAATTCATGGGGCTCCGGTTCGATATCTACTAATTAACTCGTTGTGTCTTTATCTATCATTGGGTATATATCTAGTCTTGCCTAGGACTATATGGCGAAAAGCTGGAAGAGCTGAAGCTGGGAAATCCGCTGTCGACTCTTGTATGTTAATCGCAGCACCACGCGACATCCCAGTTTCCTTTTCCGTCGCTTAGAACCAGGCGGGTTTCGTTTCTTCTTGCGGTTCCGTTAGAGGTTATAAATCTTGGGTACCATTGTCTGCCTGCCAATAGCGTTTTGTCTAGTTACGTGACAATCTCTTCACCCAGCCGGCTAGTCATCCTCGAATCCCTTTACCCATGAGGAGCGCCGTCCCCGATGTGTAAGCCGAGGATAGTCGAAGCTCCGCATAGAGCAGTACCTCAATATGGCGTGTGTATTACAGACCTTTGGCCCGGATATTGAACAATCTGAAGTGCTCTCGATGCGATGTTCACGCAGGGAAGTGCCACAGCTTTAGCCTCTCAACCGTGCTGTACCCCATACCCAAGAACTCGCAAAGGTTTATCCAGTTTTCCGCCTGTGTTGCTGCATCCCGTGAGAATACATCCAGGAGAAAGACGTGCCGGCGTTTCTCCGCCGGGAAGTAGGCCAGCGCTTGTTGAACGTGATCCTCATCATCTATGAGTTCCAGGCTCTTCTGGTCGTAGCAGGTCCCCCCTATCCACCATGCCGCACACATGCGCGACCAATCACCTCTACTCCTATACCTCGGCCTCCCTCTAGGAACGATAAACTTCGCTTCGGGGTGAGACGCCGCGACCTCCAACAGTTGTGTTTCCGAGGAAATCTCCACATATGTGTACGCTGATGATGTTTGATTGCTGAGTCCAAATTGGGTGTCAACGCTGATATAGCCCAGGGTATCTAATGCTTTTCCAAGAGAGGTCATCGCTGGCGGAGTACTTTTGAGGATATAGACGGGTGGTAACGTAGCATCATGGCGACGGTCTACTGTGTCCGAGGCGTGTATACCAGATGCGAGCAAGCCGAAGCCGACTAGTGATGAGAATTTCATGATTGGGCTTGAATGTGATTTACTCGAGAATCGTATTGGTGTCTAAATTGCCGGGCACGCCTCTCCCGGGGCTTGAGGTGGATGATATAGCCATTGAAGAGGTCCGGCCGGTGGGCCAAGTCTCCTTAATAGCAGACCGGGAAAGGGTCTGTTTCTCTAGAGCCAAGAACGATAATCGCTCGGTTCGGCCGATGGTTACAAGAACCAAACTACTATGTGGATGCCTACACATTTCTCGTATCGAATCCTTCGCTCGAGACGGGGCTAGGTATATAAGCGTTGTGGACGCCTTCCCTATCGAGATCCGGCGGTAATTATAAGTATTTCCGCCCCCAGGGGTCTGGATCTGCATTGGCTACCGATGGAGAGCTGACCCCATACGAGCGAGCACAGCCACGATGCGGGTACTTATTACGGGCTAGCTGCGACACAATTGGCATCTCTCATTTCGTGCTGGACTTTTCTTATTGGACTGCTGAGCTTCAAAAGTATATATTACTACAAGCAGTGCCATATTCGCCTTTGCCACGTCGACGCAGCGAGCAGCATCAGGGGGAGTGTTTCTGAGATGATCGTGCAGGGACAGGTAACTGGTAGCCAGCTAGCTAAACTCAGCCTCCTTTCTCGCTTCAGCTGTGGACTAGATCTTATTAGGCCTGTGGAGTGACAAGGGGGCGCACTAAAGGTCTCTGTGGGACATAGGGGTCTGCTGAAGTCTGGGGAAACTCTTGCCTACGACCGCGATTAGCAGTAAATGTCAACTATGGTTAGAATGAGGTTGTATTGTGTAGGTTTTTATGTTGGTGCGCTAGCTATAGGTATGTAATAATACCCT
>JAOWAP010000404.1:0-22078 GCA_028565235.1 Hypoxylon lenormandii
CGAGGGCGGGCCGAAGAGGAGCTGGAGAGGACGACATTAGGGGGATCGGGTTCGACGCTGGCGGAGGAGTGCTGACAGCCGCACTTAGAGAGGAGGGCTTCATGGCGGAAGAAAGTTAGCATCGCAAGCGCACGTGCGGGGAAGCTCTGGTTGACGTAGCGATGAACGGGATGGATGTAAGGGTATAGGTAGTATACCAAGGTAGGTATAAGGATGGAGCATAGGGATGGAAGAGGTATGAAAAGAAACCATGACTAGAAAATCAATTACATTCTGGGCCACAGGCTCAGAGGCCTGGTTGGAATTCTCGTGATCGGGCATTTGTGCTTGTCCGACTTTCTATCCGCAGATTGCGCAGCCAGCCTGTGGGTGCGTGCGTGTTCGAAAAGTATGTAGTTTGCCGAGGAGTTGGTCGGGCTGCTCGAAGTACAAAGAGGAAATAAAAGGGCCGAAGCTAGCTGTATGTAACAGTCGGTCGACAAGACTTGGTCCAAGTATCTGAACAAGGTGACACGACGCCGCAGGTAATATATCTGAGTGACGTGCGAGTAGAAGCGTGTTGGTAGCACCGGTTTGAAAAGAGGGTATTGCCAATCCTATTCGGTACCGTACAAAAGGAATGAATTTCGCAGTCAATCAAGCCGGGGTGGGATTTTTAAGACACGGAACAAAAAAACGTCAAAAGCTGTGTGTATATAGATGGTCGTGTGGGAGGAGGGCCAATGTGGAGGAGGCGGTTTTGCTTGTGCCGCGCGTAGTTGTATGTAGTTGGAACTCCTGGAACTTCTCTTTTACCCCCTGCCAGCCTGCACGGAGCTTCAATGCCCAGCAGCTCAGACAGGTAGTTCAGTGCAAGTTCCCCTAGTCTTGGTTCCTCTTCTGGCTCTTCTGGGAGCGGAGAAAAGACTTGGCTAGAATATGTAGGACTTAGGGTATAGACCAAAAACCGGGGATATTGACTCGCTGTTGGAACTCGGTTCGGGCTTGATATGCTTGATGTGGTTTTTTCTTTCCAGAGACTGCCGACTGCAGCTTGGTGTTTAGCTACTGCACTACTGCAACAGCTGCACCAGTTGAAAGGAGGGTCTGAGGGTCAAGCAGATCAGAAACAAGGACTATCTGCAAGGATACCGATGCAGATGTAGGCTGGTAGACTGCAGGCCTTTCAATACCAGTATTTTATTTTCCCCTCCAGCGCCAAAACTGCTGTGATAGTAGATTGGGCGACAAACGATCAACGACGGAGCAATCAGCGAACGGATTGATGTGGGATCAATTGATTGGGCTGTTTCCAGCTCGAAAATGTACGGCAATGGAATAGCGCGACTTTAGTAGGCCAATAGTCCCTGGTTCGTCCTTCGTCTGTGCTGAACGAGGGTACGGGTGATGCTGTAACGGGGCCGGCAGGTATTTGTAATAGACAAGATGGGCGGATCGGTACAAGGTCAAGCAAGACAAGCAACTTGAGAAAAAGTGGCTAGTGGGGTAAAGACAAAGGTATCCAACTTGACAAGGCCGGCCCGAGCCTAGACATAGACATAGGCTGCCGGTTAGACAGATTAGACAGGTTTAGGTAGACAGCTACCAAAAGTGAGTGTCAGGTGGGCGTTGGTGTAGTTTCGGATTCTAGATACGAGACAAGGCCTTCTCCGGCGGTTAAAACAGTGACGAAGAAAAGCAAAAGAGTTGGTTGGGGTTGGGATTAGGATTAGGATTGAGATTGGGGTTTTGAGGCATGCTAGGAAATTAGAAAAGAGAGAAGAGGCATTTGTATTGTACATTGATGAATGTATACGCAAATGTAAATATGCATTGAAAAGCACCCGAAGCACCCAAGGGCCAACCTATCCCAGCCGCTTACCCTTATGCCCCTGAAATGTGACAACGCTCAACTCTGGGAAGGATCGTCATCCACACGGATGGGAACAATCAAAGCATCACTGCAAGTGAGTGAGAGAGCTGGAGCTGTCGTAGAGTAGCAGCTTGGAAGTAGTACGGTAGTACAGTATGGAATCATGGGTCGACCGATCATCTTGCGGTGGTCCACTGGTCCACTGGTCCCAGGGAATCAAATCGTGGAACATTACACCTCCAACGAGAACCCCTGACCACTTTAGCCCAGGGCTCCCCATCCACACCCGTCGCCGATCCACCCTGGGCGAGACCCCGTGCCCACCACTCACAGGAGGATATCTGATATTGTCAAGCTGTCGAGCTGTCGAGTAATTCCCTGATGACTGACGAAGAAAGAGACCTTGCTATGGGCTGACGTGCTTGGGGTTGTATGTCAGACAGGTTAGCGAGGGTAGGTAAGATTGGTACCTGTCCCTTTTCTCGGAGTAGGCGAGATTATCTCAAATTTCTGTCTGGAGTCGGCACCAAGGAGGGGATAGCGAGGTACGCCGCAACGACGGTAGTAAGCCTTAAGCCTTGCTTAATATTGTTGTAGGTACATACTAGCATATAGCATGCCTTAGGTACGATACCACACCGGTAAGACACTGCACATGTAGAATGCAGATGGTGTATGGAAACCCTGACTCGGAGTGCTCCTCGTCATGTAGCCCTACAACCAGAACCAGTTGTACCCCAAAAAACATGTGGAACTAATAAGTATGAGGCATAAGGCATGCTTTAGCCTGTTGGGGTCGAGCAGCCGTGGGGTGAGACAGCATATGGACCCCAAGGTCGAGAGCGACACGAGGCTGAAATAGATTGGCCCGGAAGTCCATCAGAAGTTTTGCATTTTGGGGTCCAAAGGATGAGCGGCACCCGATCATGATACGATTGCCTTCTCGTCGTGCCTGGCATCTAATTCCAATGTGCCCAAGGGCTCGAAAAGACCTACAACCTTGGCTTTGGCTCTAGCTTGGCTGACATCCTTTGGAACGGGATCAGTTTTCCAAGCTTGAGATTATAAGGATATAGGGCTGGAAGTGTTGGTAGGGCACTAGGATTCAAAACATCCCCGGGGTTTGCCAATGACCGTAGATGTTATTACTCTACGCTTGGCAGCTTTAGCTAGCTCTCTGGTCCTCTGGAGGTAGGCAGGCTGGAGGTAGTGCGATGGAAAGATCACGAGTCTGCAAACTTACCAGGCAGGAAAATGGATCATGATTGCATAATGCACTCGCGCGAATCGAGCAAGTCGAGCAAAACCAAAACAAACATTAACGAAGCTGTTGTCGATCCTATTAGCCACAGGGCGAGCTGGAAGAGTACCTGATGAAATACAAGGATGGTCGCATCTGATGCAGCTAGTCTGCTGGTGGAGCGGATCGATTTGCACCAACAGCCGCGCGTTTACTAGTGTCGTTTGAGGATGAATGCATCCACTGATTGGCTTAATGTTTTAAACTATTACCCCACATATCCAAATCCCTGTCCTAATTGGCTTCGATTTTTTTCTTCCTTTTTTTTCTCTACTATCAGATATTTTGGTAGCGCTTGGCTTGATACTTGATACTCGCATTAATCCATCAATGCATCTTCCTGTCACGAGTAATCACGAGGAACTACTATCCTAGCAGTGCATTACGCTTTGACTGCCTATCCGGCCTATCAGTGTAGCCACTGGGTGTAGCTATGCCGTCATCCGTAGCTGTGGCCGGCATAGCCGCTGAATCTGAGTCCGAGTCGGACGATCAAGTACAAGCACTCGCACTCGACTCACAAGCTGAGTCTGCTGAGTCTACAAACGAGTCGGAATCAGAAGCGGAATCCGACTCGCTCGACAATGTGTCTTCTCGCAAAAGACGCAAACTTTCTATTGATCCGAGTCCCGCTGGTGCTGCCGCTGCTGGCGCCGATGACGACGACTTGGGTCCATCTTCCATAAACGTACCATCTAGGATCAAGCGAAAGACTGCCGGTGCTGGTGCGGGTGTGGTACAAACCAAATCACCGGAAGATCTACCACCTGCAGCCGTTCCCCTGAATACTCCCGTTGCCGCTCCGGTGGACCGCAACACAACCTTCGAATCCTTGAAGCTGAGGCCATGGCTCGTTCAGTCGCTAGCAAATATGGCCATCAAACGGCCTACCGGTATCCAGAAAGCCTGCATTCCCGAAATTCTCAAGGGTCGGGACTGCATAGGAACGAGCAGAACCGGTTCGGGAAAGACGGTTGCTTTCGCTGCTCCTATTCTGCAGAAATGGGCTGAAGATCCAAGTTCCATCTACGCAGTCGTGCTGACTGCGACGAGAGAGCTAGCCCTGCAGATCTACGAGCAGTTTAAGGCCATCTCTTCGCCCCAGTCTCTTAAGGTCATCTTAGTCACTGGCGGCTCTGATATGCGCCCTCAAGCCATCGCTCTCGCCCAGAGGCCTCACGTGGTCATTGCGACGCCTGGTCGCTTAGCGGATCACATCCGCTCTTCAGGGGAGGACACCATCTGCGGCTTACGGCGAGTCAAGTACGTAGTGCTGGATGAAGCAGACCGACTGTTAGCAGCCGGCGGTCCCGGGAGCATGCTCCCCGATATCGAAGAATGCCTAGGGGTTCTTCCGCCGTCCACTCAGAGGCAAACGCTTCTTTTTACGGCTACCATTACACCTGAAGTACGCGCGTTGAAGGACATGCCACCGAAACCTGGTAAAGAGTCGGCCTTCGTCTGCGAAGTGGATACGCAGACGTTCGCAGTACCTACCACTCTGCACCAGATGTACATACAGGTCAACGTCACGCATAAAGAGTACTACTTGCACGCATTCCTCCTGACCGAGGCCAACCTCGAGAAGTCGCTTATCATCTTCTGCAATCGGACTTCGACTGCTGAATATCTACACCACCTGCTCCGGCTGCTCGACCACCGAGTCACGTCTCTACATTCCAGGTTGCCCCAGCGCCAACGCGTCGACAACCTAGGACGGTTCCGGGCATCGGCAGCACGGATCCTCGTCGCGACAGACGTCGCCTCCCGAGGTTTGGACATTCCCGAAGTCAGCCTCGTGGTCAACTACGACGTACCCCAGGACCCCGACGACTACATCCACCGCGTGGGACGTACGGCCCGAGCGGGGAGGAAGGGAGATGCCGTAACCTTCGTCGGACAGCGGGACGTGGAGCGGATCCACGGCATAGAGACGCGCGTCGGCCGCGAGCTGGAGAAATGGGAAGAGGAAGGCGTCAACCTGGAGAGCAGGTTCATCCGCGACCACATGAAGGAGGTCGGCGAGAAGAAGCGGGAGGCCCTACTAAACATCGAAGAGCACCGAGAGGTGGGCGGGAAGAGGAAGCGGAAGAAGCTCCGGCTCGGGTGAAGATGAATTTCGGAGATAGGGATTTGTCAATATAAGATTGGGTAGAAAAAAGATAAATAACGGGTTGTTGCCATTTCAGCCTTACTCAGTTGGCGATCAATGTATGTGCCACCCCTAGCGCTATACATATACGTATCCTCATGCTAGATCTTGACGGCTATGCATAATACACATCGCAAACAACTACCGCGCCGCATCATCATAAATCACTTCTTTTCGCTACCTAATGTTTGGCTGCCGCGGACGCCGATCCCTTGCGGACATACACGGTGTTATGCAAATCGTCGGGCTCCCTATCCCCCTTACCCCCCTGTTCGGGTGGAGTCGGACTGAAGTTTGCTACGTTATCTCCGACCAGGAGCTACGGGCGTTCGTACATACCGACGATAAAGCCGACAGGCAGCGTATAGTTGCTCTTGGCAACCTCGTCGTCGTCGTCGTCGTCGCCAACAAAGAGAATAGGGTTTCTTATGGGCTTCATGGGAAGTAAGGGTACGTTAATCCCGGGCCAGGGTGCGTCGGGAACGGGATGGAGAACGGGATAGGAGACTAGATGCCTAACGGCATAGCATCTCTTACGCCTTACGGCTCGCACAGGGGCAAACCAATCCCCGAATACCCTCATTGATCCCGTGTTTGCCTGCCCTTGCTTACTCACCCTCTTAGGTCTCCTATCTTGGGGGGACCCAATTTCCCGGATGGAATCAACGATAAGAGGATAGTTCTTAAAGGGGAAAGTCCGGGGACTTGGAGCTGGGCAGGTATATAGGTAGATCTACAGGAACCTCGTGCTGCTCCCGCCGGCGCGGAATGTTCGTCCTCCATCTGCTTAGGTACATGCTTGGCCTCCACCCCCTCCCTCCTTCTTTCCCTCTCGTTTAGAGATGGCCAATAGAGGAGCTTCGGCTCTTAAGCAAAGTACGCCAATGGAAAAGGCCTGGCTAGCTGGTATCTACATATGTAGGTGCGGATCTCATCGGCCGAGGGAGCGACAGGGATTTGGTCTATGAGGGTGTACATACCCAGCTGGGGAGGGCTTGGGAGGGTGTCTAGCGAGAGGGAAATCTTGGGACCCGAGGACTTGGAACCAAGCCTCTGTGACCAGCTCGCCCCTGCGTATCCTGGTGATATGTACTTTGTTCCTATATGTGGTTGTCTGGCCCCCCATACGGCGTACTTAGTACCCAGCCCTGGACAAACCCCCCATCCCTTCGCCGGCTCACTGGACGGGGCTACGATACCCAATACAAAGGATTCGGGGTATGGGCATGGGGGAGAGGTACAATGCAGCTCTCCGCACTTCCAGAACTTAGGTACGTCGTAGGTATCTGTCAATGATGAAACATGGAATCAGTAAAGCCTTACTAGCCGTTCGTGAGAAGCACTATCTATTGCATCGCCATATCGAGAGCCGCCTTTGTCGAGGAAAGAAAGCGTCATGGTATCCTCATCATACATATCTGCTAAGTACGAGTTTGATGAAGGGTCACTGCCTTGCAGTAGAGTCGAATAAATATTGACATGAACGAGTCTCTAATGTATGTACATAGTAAAGTACAGGGGCTATTCGCCGATCATATTTGCTTTGTTTCCAGATGCGGTCCCATTCTGTCGGGCTTCGTATACTATTGCCCTACGTCCATAGGTACCGCGGGCTAGGCTCAAGCCGAACCGAACTATTGGGACTATGGCGTCTTTGTTCCGTGGGCGCGGTACGCCCGTCTGACCTAGGAAGCAGGTAGGTAGGTAATCTCCTGCAAGTAGTCAAAGCTCATTTACTTGTTGTACAATACACTCGCCTAGCGTATTGCATAATTGGCCTACTTAGTAGCCTGGGAAGATGGAGTAGTGGTACCTAGTAGTCTTTAATAGGGTGAGCTTACCCTCGAAGGCTATAGAATACACAATATAATATCCGCTACTCTGACGTGAGAAGACACAGAGAGGCATGAACTGGTGGGACTTGAGGGACTGGTGAAAGGGCGTAGTGTGACAGTAATGAACTTAGCTACCCTGGCCTCTCTGACACGAGCAGAAACTGAAACTAGACAGATGATATGAGATGTAGGTACTACCTAGAGCTTCTTGATTCAGCAGTAAACATGGCGTGAAAAGAGGCGGGAGCTGAACTCGTTCTGGCACTATATATCCACCTGTAGGGCCCGAGCCGTGACCCGAGACTCTGGATGATAAGCCTAAATGGAGACGCTACAAGTTTTGCTTTTCACTTGTACACGTCTCTATCTATCCAGTTCCCAGGTTCCCAGCTACGACAGCAAGCCAGGCTTTTCTCTATTACGAGGCCGTATATCGCAAATTCGGCGAGCTTCATGAAATTCGACTGCAAACTAATAAATTCTGATTATCAACCCTATCAACCTATAGATATGATTAATTCTTGCAGATCCCTTACCTCGAAGGGCGTAGACCTCGCAAATTACCTACTGTTGCTTTTCTATTTGCCGATATGTAATCACCCATTGATTACATAGCAGCAATATACAAACTTGTCAGATAGAGTTACATCCAAAGGACCCCCCTTAGCTCTTAGCTTCTTGGGTTGTACCCTCTACCATAGTACCTCGCAGTTCCCAAAGTACACGGCAGTTGACTAATCAAGAAGTACACAGTTGCCTAATGGGGTCTATTACATACATCTCACGCGTGCCTTGCAAGGGTTTCCGTGTGGGTGTGTTGGGGTGGGACCTTGTCTCGCTCGCCAATGCCACGTGCGGAGAGACAGGGAATAAGGGAGAGATGTGGCCCCCATGCCCGCCCCCGTCCTATGTTACAATGTTACTTGTAATTCGCGGCCAATGGGCGAGGTACCGAAAGCGAGAAATGCCGCGCTGTTTGGCGGTTCCTGGCGAAGATCCAACAGGGCAGTCTAATATGTACTTAGTAAGTAAAACTGGATAATACGCCTCGTGCTCTTTGATTCCTGACGGCTATCTGCTGCCGGTATCTTTAATATCAACATTGCCTGCTCGGATCACGACCCGCAACATTCGTCACGCACCAACATCGCTGGTCTGGATATAAGGGAGTCCGAGACATTGGGGGCCAAACGGCTGTCTTCCTATCCGTCGTCACGCGAAAAGGCGAAAGGGAGGCAGGTAGGGTTAGCCACGAGGGCTCTCTGCATGTCTTGCCTGAGGTACGGTAGGAGCTCAAGTTGATGCAGGCTCTCGGGGGAGCAATCGGATGTCTTGAGTACCGCCGACGAGGCCCGGAGGCTGCAGCTCATGCGTGGTTCCTTGCAGTTTCTACGTTGAGATGTTTTGGAGATAGGGGAAGCTCTACACGAGGAACCTGAACCTGTGAGAGATAGGAGTGCAGCAGGTATGGTGTGCAGGCGTGAATTCTCCTTGGTCTCTTCCATCTCGGTAGTAGCGAGCCACGTGTAGTAGACTCGATCCTCCTGATAGCACGCCCACGGAGAGGCACTAGACATTTGTTGGTGAGGGTGTGCGGATGCTGATGTCAGAGGGGAAATTGGAGTGCCGGAGTGTTTGATGGGGTTGCAATGCAGGGCTCGTGGATGCCACGTTTTTCTCGCGCTCGCGCCAAAGGGAGGGTTGCACAGAATACACAGCAGAATCCTTCGCGCCTTTCTCTCCGACCAATCGATGTCGTACATAACATAGATAGGTACCGGCGATGTTGGCTAGCACACCGGAGAGGGCCAGAGGATTCGAGATGCGGATAATGCGCCGCATCTGTGCGGGATAAGGGGAGAACCAAGATATCTAATGGCATCTCATCCCATCCCATCCACCCCTCCCTCTCGAGGGTAAAGAAAAACGTGAGGGTCGTATGCGGACGACCCTATTCGGACTAAGGGTTCATGTCAGCCTGCTTTCATAAGTCCATAGGTATGGATATTAAAGCCTATCACGACACTTGAGGGTACCATCGCTGGGCTGGACGCTGTGTCAGATCTGCACGACGATTAGCCAGCGTCGCAACCTGACTGGCTGCTTCGTCTCCCAGCTGGAAGCGTTGTAACGTAAGCAAAGTCTCTTGCATATCCACCCACGTGTATGCACGCAAGAGAAGGCTTCTGGAAGGTTTTCTAGAAGGAAGGTCGGAATGCTTGCAACATGCCATCTGCAGCCCTCCCTGCCTCCCTCGATCCTCCTTAGGCTTGCAGTAATTTGCTACTTATTTACTTGGTAAAAATGAATTTCCCTTTTCAATGCGAATTAATTTAGACAATGTAGGACTCATCCTTCCATTACTACGGAAGCTTTATTGGGAGTTGTAGGCGAGTAAATACCCCTTGGCCTAGGAGGTAGGTAGGTAGTTGGACGGTACGGAATAGGATGAGCATGTGTCCGAATGTCTCGTCCAGTTTTCGGAGACATTGGACCAATTGCATGCGACCCGGCCTTGTTCGGTCCCGTTTCGCTCAGCCGATTTCCGTCTGGTCTTGATGTACGGCATCAAGTCACCACCGTCTCGGGAGGATTGAAGGTCCTTGCACTGCCTGTAAGTATGAACGACCTCAGGGCTGTGCTGCGTCTGTGTGTTGTATGATGCACAATGCACAATGTTGATTATCGGCACATAACTTTCTGCTACATAGTAGAAATCCCGCGCCACTGTATCGTCAGTCAAGAAACCCACTTTGATCTGCCGGCGGAGGAATCGAATGAATATTCTACGGTCGTTATAGCAACGCGACAGGGCACGACCTGGTGTTCCTTGTTGGGCAGGGTCTTCAAGGACTTTTCTATCCTTTTCGTCTATCGCACGATCGCATTGGCTTAAGTAAACGAATATTATAGAAAGATGAGTTTTTAAAATTGCACGTCGTCGATATCTATGTATAGCTTGTTATGATAGTGTTGCTACGTTACTAACCAATGGCCAAGAAGTTGAAGCTCTTAGCTCATCCTTATGAGGTTGGCCGAAGCGAAAGACCGGCATTGGCAAATTATCGGCGAAGATGATGATGAACTGACTAGGGGCTTACGGGATATTGCTGAGCCCTGTGAGCCTTCAGGTTCAGGTTCAGGGCATTGGTTGGGCGAAGATCCTGGGGAAAAGGTACCGTAATCTCTATGCGGTGGGCCAGAACAGTGGGTTTACGGTTATGTGCTGTGGCTGTGAACTTCCGGCAGTCTGGGTTTACCAGTGCTCATTAAGTCATATACGTGATGTACATGATAATGTAATTTCAGCCCTACCCGATGAGGTACAGAGGGTACAAAGGGTAAAAAAGGGTACCAGTCTGCCAGTACCTGCGTGTGTCCGTGTGCCCGTGTGCCTGCCCATGTGCCGTAAGCTGACAGGGGCTGTCTGGGTCTTTTGAGTGGTAATGAGTCGTACTGGTCTTTACAGAATCGAGCTGTAATATTCCATTACGGAATGTACTGTACTTTTTTTGCACCCTTCGCATGATACCTTAAGTAATCTCTCCCCACATCGTCGGTTTCGCGTTTGCAAATCATCGAACAGGAAAAAGTCCAATACCAGGCCAAAATATATCAAGTCGACATCATCGAGTGGATGGAATTGCTTTCCATGTAATTTATGAGGTTGTATCGAAAACAATGCAATACTGTTCAAGAGCTTGTATTAGCAAGCAATAGACCCTCGCATCCAATTAATCGACGTATTGCGTTTCATAAACAAAAAAAAAAAGACCCCAATGGTATGGTACCATACGTACCCTTTTCCCCTCCATGGTCTTTCTATGATGCGACCGGAACAGGTAAATGGCTGCGACCATTTTCCGCGTTTGTCAATTTGTGTCCCGCGACATCCACAGCATCCCTATTAACCCCCCTCGGTCTTCGCTCGCCAATCGCTCGCGTGGGTTACGAATAAATGAACGGACGCAAGATGGGTTACGACGCAAGTGCGCAAACGGGGTGCCTGATTCCCTCGTGACGCAGTCCTTTCAGGGTCTAGTTGCGTTGCATGCGTCTTCAAAAACTGCGCCATGTGGACGACGGATGCCCTGGCAGACCTGGCAGCCAGCGCGAAAAGCCAAGTCAAAGAGAACCGCGTGTTTCGGTCGCCAGCCTGACCGAGTCACCATTTCGTTTTCACTTGCTGCGTAGATACCTTATATCAAGTCTGTGTAAAGTCCGCGGCCGACTTGTCAATGTCTTGTATCACCCTAGTCCAGGTGATTGTGACGATTGTGACGACTGCGACGACTGCGATGACTACGACAACTTTCTAGGCTGCCAAGTTTTACCAACATCCAACATCCCATACCGAAAACTAGACCCTGTGGTGGATAATAACCTACCACGGGACGGCGGCATTGCGACGGGTCCGAGTTCCCCAGGCTCCCAGGCTCCCAGGCTCCAAGGAGTAGTAAGGATGCCATTAAGAATTCGGGTTTAGTTAAATAAATGAGGGCGGATATCTTTTCTACGTGTCCGATGTCTATCCGCGCCTTGTGCCTTGTGACAAATGCCAGACAGATACCAGATACTAGATACCCCCTTGTGATTGCAAAGGCACAAGCACACAAGCACATTTAGTAGAAACAATGAACCGCAAATGCCCAATTAATTTTTCCGCACATTTGTCATTTCATGCAGGGAGGCTCCCGAGGTTATGATAGGTGATGTCGTCATGACACAGATTTTTTGATATACTCTGGTTTTTTTTGCTTTGATTTTTTCCCCCTTTGCAATTTTCGCTAGTTTACTTGGAATTGCTATTATGCATGTGCTTTTGTGTGATCGATCGCGATCGGATGCATTTCGTGCTAGTTGTTTCTGCTTCTGCTGTTCTAGATCCAGTTGTTTCTGCTCCAGCTCCAGATTTCACCTTGCGATGTGCGATAGGCGACAACAAAGACAACGGAGATCCGGAGAGATACGTGTGATAGTGATTGAAATGAGCGCATCTGCGTTGGGAAGCAAGAAGTCAGGATGTGCAGTTGATCGTCGACGGAGACTTATTTTGATGCGAATGCCACGGAAAGCATTATGAAATCCATGAAATCCATGAAACCCATGAAATCCGTGAAATCCCCGTTGACTCAATGAATCGTGTACATGTAGGCGTTAGGCTCGCGAAGGGCTTGCGAGGCATGCGAGGCTTGTATCCATTCTACCCATGCTACTATGGCATCCATAGCATTCATACCTAGCGGCATGGATGTTTACAGCCCTAACAGCTATTAGTTCTAGTTCCGTTGGTGATTTGATTCGACTTGGCCCGAAATGCCCAGGTGATAAAACGCCTCGGCGATATGGTTGTGCCTTGTCAGAGCAGAACATTGCGAAACGGCGTAATTATTAATCGCACAAACATCTTTTATCCCAGACCTTGGACTCCCGGTAAACTGCCGGATTATGTTAGTGGTTAGTGCGAAATTGCTGAGAAATCCCGACAGACTTCCGATTCATCAGCATCGCACACTACGGAATAGTCATTAGTATCTCATAGAGACGCTGCGAACATTGATTATGTGTGTCGGACTGCAAATAGTTCGGCATGTATTGCCCGCATCCGGAGTAAGATGCCAGCAAGATGGTTTATCCTATACCATTCTGGACTTGTTGGACAGACTATAGACTTGTAGACTAGAATAGGGGGTAAGAGGGTAGAGAGTTAGAAGCAACGTTATGTTGTGTCATGCCATGCCATTGATATTATTTATTATCGCGTCTTACGGGTGGATGACATCTCGAAACCGACCGCGTATTTCTATCAGTGAGAAAAAGGCTGCTCGCAAGAGAGTGGCAGAGCCCGTAAATGTTGCGGTGTCACGGCAAAGCCACGATCCGGTCAGCAGTCAATCCCCGACTTTCCAGGTGGACCGTATTGGCATGGTGGGAACGGTGGAATGGTCGAACAAGATCGCATCTGACCCCCTGTGTTAACCTGCTCGCAAATGAATGCTTGTCTCCGATGACCAATGCTCCAAGGCTCCAAGATTCCAAGGCTGCAGGGGGGGGAGAGGGATGAAAGAGTCGGAGGTAGCGGTTAATAGGCGAAAAATGCGGGCGGAGTGGAAGCGGGTTTATGACTTAAGCAATTGCTTTGTACTATTACATACACATAGAACTGACAGATACAGTAGCGGTCGGCGATAATTAGTGGTTGAAAAGTTGACTAGCTGGCTAGTCGTTACCTAAGGTAGCAGTAGTGACAAAGTGATAGTAGTGAGTACTTTGCTGGCGGTGAGGAAGCCGAACTTACGTGCATACGTGCGTCGGTGCATTCGCGCAGTTCTCGCATTTGTACTTCCCTATAGTACATACATGTAAGAAAAATGCATAGTATCTACTATAGTATGTACTTCTGTAGGTAAGAATACGGATACCTGTACAACTGACAATATGTAGGGTTCCATAGGGTCGTGTCTCAAGTGGACTCTTTCTCGTTCGCTTCTCCTGGACTCTCCTGGTTACTATCTTCCTTGGGCTCGCAGGGCTCGTCGAGTACGGAGTAGGTACGTACCTCTCTGCTTGGGACTGCTTGGGACCTGGACAATGTCTGCATATTTCCACATTTCCGTCCATCTCGTCAATTTCGTACCGGGGACTTGTACTGCCTACTGCCACGCGCGCACCCATACGCACCATTACGAATGATCCGAACCCCCGTCCCCCGTCAATCCGTTTAAGCCCGAGCAAAAGTCCATCGTAACCCCATCGCATTTTATATTACAAGTCGATGTATGAGTGTGTGTGTTTGTTATGTACGCATGTACACACCTCACAGAGTGTTTGAAATACACACACACGCGAGTAGTTCCTTCAGACGATCTTGTCAGCGGGACGCATTACAAAAGAAGCTGCTCGCCCCCATCCCATTTCTCGCTTCTCCAGACCCGTTCTCCAGTTCCGGACATCAGCTTAGACTTGAGACTATCGTCTTATACTCTAGCATCTAACCATTGCACAGTCCAAGTCTACAGAGGCAAACAACAACAACTACTACAACTACAACAACTCAACTATTATACTATCAGCCCAATAGCCTCGAGCCCTAAAGTGATCTCGGAGATCGTGGCACGGTCCAGATTCAATAGTCGAAACAACTTGCTTTGCTTTGGGTATTACGCAGATATTACCACGGGCACGGCGCGCATCCAACGCACACTTACATCTCCACACCGCAAGCCTCAAATTCCAACAGCGGTCGGTACACGTTGTACTCTTGTACTTGTATCATCGTACCCTCGTACCTCTGGACCTTTTCGTACCCCGGTCCAGCGCAGAAAACGCAGACACAGATCCATTTACTTACACACTCCATATACCCCTGTCGAAAAAGTTCAACCATCGTTGAACATAAAAGACCTGGACTCGCTGCTTGGTCATTGCCTTGCCCTTGGCCGGAAATCGGTGCCTGACTCACACAACGCAACCAAATAATACTATTGCAACCTATTGCACCATCATATAACAAGAAGACACACAGACACGGACCCATTGTCATAATACAAAATGGTTTCTGCAGTATCACCATCACCTTTCCACTCCCATCCACACTCATCATCACCATCCTCACTACCACAACGGAAGAAGATGTCTATTACGCAGACCTACTTCCTCGCCCACAAGGCACGGGCTAAGCTCTCACACGAGGCTGCCCGGCCTGACCACAACCTCCGCCTACTAGTCGGACACGCCAACCTCCTGGACTCTCTGATGGTCGACCTTGCCGAAGCAGAGCGAGAACAAGAGAGGTGGTTCAACCAATCGGTACGGGGAGCTTCGCCCAAGGCTGAAGAGAGACACGTACAATGGGCCGACGAAGTTGCTGTGGAGGACGACTGGGAAGCCGACTCCTCCGACTCGGACAGCGACACGACCGACGACGAGGACGACGACATTGAGATGGCAGATGTAGTACCGCTCCGCCGGATACCTTCCCACTCCGTCGCCGCCCCACCCTCTCCCCAATTGCACACGATAATGGACGTGGAGGAGGACGAGGACGACTTCGAGGATGACGACGAAGACTACGGCGACCTGTCTCTTACACGGACATCGTCTCGCTCAGTCACATCACCACCCGAGCTAGAACACGACTCAGACTCATCAGAAGACGAGTCAATGCCTCCATCACCGCCAACCGCCTCGATGCCCACATTCACACAGAAGCAGAGGGAAAGCACAGTACAATACTACGACTCCAGACAAGACGAAGAAGGGGAAGACAATAAAGCCGAATTCTACAGTGAAGGATACTACCTGCCGCCGCGAAATCCAGCAAGAATAGTATCTACGATATCGGTCTACTAAAGAATATCGTCTTCTCCCTTTCCTTCTTCACGACTTGCATTTAGCATCGGGTCTGGTTATCACATAACATAATGTGCTTTCTTAATCTGCATCTGGGCGGCGTTACAAAAATACCAATGACGGCAATGGCATTTTACAAGCGCGAGCGAATTCCATTTGATTTTTTTCCCTTTTCTGTCTCACTACGATCATCTTGAGGAGGATAGTACCGGGTATTACCGAAGAGCCTAGACTCAAATGTCGGCTTTCACACTTTTGGAGGATATGTCACCGCTCACACACACATGACACATTTTTCTTATTGGAGGACTATTGGAGAAATATTACCGAAAGCGGTAAACATTTAGGAACTGGCGGAGGACTGGCGGGGGTTGCTTTCGCTCCCTGGCTTTCGGCCTATCGCAAGCAGACGCTAGGCTTCGAATCACAAAGGTCGAGTGGAACATGATAACCTCGCCTCACCCAATTTCAATTATATAGCGAAGGCTCCAAAAAATACTGCAAAGCCAGTATAAGCCTCTCTCAAATAAACAATAAAAAATAATTAGTATAATCTCGATGTTCCCAACCATGCAACTATTGTGACAATTGCGAATGCCTATCCCTTTGCCACGTATAATCCGCACGTTCCCGCAACTGCCAGCGCGGTAATTGTCTAATTCATCTTATTCACGAGCTAGATGTAGATGGGGGGTTGGACTGAGTCATGTGCCGTAGTCTAGTGAGGTGTTGGGCTAGGGTATTTTCTGAGAAGGGGGAAACAAAGCGCGCACCGCGGTGTCCGCGATATCGGTCATAAGAAGAGACTTATTGATGGCGATGTTCGCGCCCACGATGCCGAGGGAGAAGCGGGTCTTAGCAACATAATAGCAAGGAATCGCATTTCTCTCTTTTTTTTTTAATTTTTTTTTTACGCCTCACACTAGATGCTACCTCTACTACAAACTGCTACATACTGCCAACGCTTTCGCACTCGCATCATTACAGAGAAAGGAACTCGGAGCGATGACAAACCCCGCCCTAGTGCCGTAACCCGAGTCTATCTTCTTCCAATCCATTCCCATCCCATCCCATCTTGACTACCTGGTATAGGTTTAGATCAGGCAGCTTAGTAACCAAAAGTCCGAACGGATCAAAGAGACCCTTGGCAAGTTGAAACAAGACGCTCTTCTTGCGAAAACGTGTGGTGACATGCAAAGTCCCTTTGGTGGTTAATCATCCCCTTAATACCGTGTGCGGTTTTTTTGTTGCCAATACCAATGCCAATGTCAATGCCAATTGAAAACCAAGAACCTTTCCTTCGGTAAGAGAGGGGGAGGAGAAAAAACGGTTTAGACCCGTTGAAGCCGGCGATATTCCCATACTTAGAACCGGAATGAGCTCAATTGACAACAAAGAGCTCTTCAATGACTTGGCTTGGGGAGAGAGAGAGGGGTACGAAGGTACAATGTTCATGTTTTATCTGATCCTCTCTCGCCTAACCCTGTCCGCGTTCGTGCCAATGAAGAGCTGTCCGCTAGGGACTAGGCAGCAAGGCTTGGCTTTTCAGGCTTCAGACATTTAAATATCCCGGACACATCTATCCAATTCCGCTTCATTGCTAACGTTGTCATGAAAGATCTTGGCTTCTTGGTATCCATTGGATACTTAGTCTCCCCTTTTTCGTTGATTTTTTTTTTCCTCCTTTTTTTTTCCTTGTCGTGGGGGACGTGCACAAGGAAGGATAGGATTACCCTGCTGTCGGGTCGTCGGGTGATAAGTATCTGAGATCCACCGGGGTTCTAGGTACCGGATGAGCTAGTTGGAATCAGGTTAGCGCCCGCCCTAGCTCAGAGTGAAAAAAGGACCCAACTGTCTGGGTTTCCCGAGACTTGTCAAAGCATGTACCCGTTCACCGTCCAATCACCTCCCGCCGCGAGACCCCTTTCAGGACAACTTCCTCCCTCTCGCAGGGCAGAAGCTAGTCTTTTTGGGGGCTGAGCTTCGCTGCTTGGCCTGTGACACTCCCCACAATCTCGTTTACCGTATCCCATTACGGGGATGTGTTATCCCCCTGGGCCGGCTGAAGAAATTGACTGTACCGAGCTAAGTCGGAGATTTTCTTTTCTTTTCTTTGTTTTGCCTTCTCAAAATTTTCCAACCTCGGCGATGACAGCAATAATTGGTGCTTTTACTTACTTCATCCTCGAGTCATTATTAGGTGATTCTTTTTCAATTACGGATCGTTTGATACCGACTGTTCGGAGCACCCCTTAGTGCTCACCATCTCATTTGGGAATGAGGCGTTCACGTCACTTCATTTCCCCCCCTTTCTGCAGGGTCTACGTAGATCTGGACCCTTAAGATGATAGTACGGGTATCTAGGTGTGGAATAGGCAATACGGAGAACATGGACGTGAAGTGCCGCTCAACCCTAGGTTACCAAAGCTGAATCATCAAATGAGAAGAGAATCGAATGTTTTATGTCTCTTAACGGAAATGCTTTCCTCGCATCCGGAGGACTGAACGAAAGCAGCTGGGTAGAGCGGGCAAGCTGGGGCAGCCCTATGCGCACACGGCCAGCACCGGCCATCTGACGATCTACGATATCATTTTTTATCTCGGGATCTGCTCTATGCCTAGCTTCCTCGTTGGCCAATTGACCTGTCGCTTTCACAAACGAAAAGCAGAGAGAGAAAGAGGCTCGCTGTTTTCGATAGTGCACCTCATTATCCCCGCATGAGAGCGGTAAGCAGGGTAAAAGAGCTCGAACGAGCTATGATGTCTGATCCATTGATAATGATGATGATGGATGATGGATGCTGAGATAATACGGAAAGGGACGTCGTGGTACCTCACGGCCACGCCTTTTTTGCAACCCTACGAACGAACCCCTGCCCCCCTTTCCCGCATAGGTAACCCTAAACCTGCGGTCAGCTCTAACTGCTTGTCACCGCTCTCCCTCTCATTAATGGGGACGGGCGGGCTTTTATGAAATGGGCCAGTGAGAAACCCGTTCGCGGTGGCCGTTGGGTTTCATCGTTTTCCCGTTACGATGATGACTGTACATAACCAGACAACACAACATAGCCTGGTGCTTACCTACTATGTAGGTACTCAGGGAATGCGACGGTTAGCTCGCCTAACTGCTCTCTCTCTCTCCCCCTGACGTCTGGACTGATCTGCAATATATTTGTTTGGTACTTAAGGTAAGTAATATCGCGAATGTTGATGTTGCCTCCAAACCCCGATATCATGGCCTTTTCAAATCACGATATCGTTGGCATGTTCTCGTATAGCAACTCCTTGCGTTGATAATAACTTGCGATCGGGTATTTTGCCGTGTCGCACAAGTAACGCACGTATTGTTGGTAGATGATTTGCATGAGGAACAGTTTCATCACAAGTCGGGTAAAAAAAGCAATATGATTGACATTGCGACAGGTTCTACAGACGTGATAGGTAGCTGTCTCGTGGACAATGGTACTCACGGAGATGCCGTCACATGCTCACTCAAATTACTGATTACTTAGTATGAGAAACATTTCGTTTCAATAAAATACAACACATTGCTGTCACATAGCCGTCAACGGTTTCAAACGACCCGAGATCTAGAATTGCGCCTCATGATCTAATTGATAGGTCCAGTGCACACTAATGTGTGCAGGCAGGTATGAGCAATTAAACAAACGGGATCCGAGACAGATAGAGAGCCCTTAGCGGGAGCTTTCCCCGTGATCGATCGAACCCCCCTTAAGCTTTGAATGAAACATATCTTAGAGTACTCGGTGAAGATATTGTGACGTCCAATCACTTGCGAGCTTGACTACTTGACTTGGTTGGGCTTGGTTGGTCTCGGGAACGTCAAGTACCGTGATCTTTGGCTACTGACTTACACCAAAGTGTAGGTATGTAGCCTTGGACGGATACGGGATGGTTGCCGTCTGTTATGTAGGAAGGCTAGTCATTCTCGTCTTGTCATCGATGTAACACATCGTCGACCGCCAGAAGCTAGAGGGGCTCTCGAGAACCCAGCCACACAGACTGGCCCGTTTGACTGCTAGCCTAGTGTGGAGAGGCGGTGAGGCTTTACGAATTGGCGGGAACATAGAAGAGGCGGCGTGCGGCGGGGAACAACGCTGATTCATCGGTGTTTAGTATGAATCATGCGGGCTGTATATTAATTGGCTAGGTCGAGATATGGAGAGAGTATGCGAGATCTGACTGGGCTAAAAACATATTAAACCTCGTTGCCAACGTATGCGCAACATAGGGCAGCATAGCCTTGCTATGACAATTTCCATGTGATGACTAAACTGCATAGTTGGCTATTGGGCTATTGTGTTATTGGGTTATTGGGTCCTTCAATATGCTGCTGCCCTGCCAACATACGAAACTACGAGACTGCGAGACCGCCTCGTACGGGGATCTCCTTATGTAATGTAGGCGACTGGAGCAAGTTGGCAGGATACGTTACAGGTGGCGGTGACATTAACGGTGAGCTTCAATCCAGCCTAGCTTGCTATGCTGCTGCATGTAGCGATGCAGAACAAATCATCACGTCTTCAATCATGTCTTCATAAAGGTAACATAAAATAAGCATAAACGGTACATTACCTATGCTCTGTTATGCAGAAGACTCCGTCGACTTGTTCTCGGCACCGGGGAGTTATGCATTTGCTCGCGGACTATTTCCCGGTCGCGGCCCATGGCTTTCACAAATTGGCCATGTATCCAGTACATGGCGAGCTGAAGATGCAACTTACCGACGTCCGTTGAGTGGACGATCAAGCGGCCGAAACATCGATCCAAGATAGACGGCCTGCGCGCTGACGTGATATAGTCCGTAACCGTACTCCCTGACTCCGGGGCGACGCACCTCTCCGTCTCTGCACAGGGCCTGCAACCAAGTTCTGCACGAGATGAACCGTCAAACACAGATATAATCCGAAGGGAAACAAACCCCCTTCTGGGCTTGATGACTGGGACGCCGGGTTTGGCATTCTGCCATTTCCAACTTTGCATTGTTGGCTCCGAAAAGCAGGGGGTTCGCTTAGGTGCTGAAGCCCGGACGCACGATGGGCATTTAGGATCAGGAATTCAGACAGGATTGGCATTCTTGGTATCGGGAGTCGCGGAATCCCATTCATCCCATACATCCCATACTCGAGCCCAACCGGACCGTCCCTAGTCGTTCTAGTCTCAAACCACCATCGTGCATGGACTTGACTGCATGGCCGTTGATAGACTGTGATACGTTCCTAGCTTAACGCCCGAATGTGCTGGATCTAAAACCTGTACGCATGTATGAGTTGTATGGGCCGGGTTGTATGTAGGTTGTTCGATTGGGAACCGAGGCAATAGGTTGAGTTGGAAGTGGATAGGGACTCGGACTTCATTCAGAGTTGAACTTCCTTGTTGCCGTAGTAGGAAGAGAGTTGCGAGCGACCGTACGATGGTGTCGCCGTAGGAGGTAAGTATAGGTCGCATGTGGTAAGGCACAATAGGTACTCGCGTAGTGGAAATAGGTACCCTAAGCCACCTAAGCCAGACGAAAGGAGCCCTGGAGCAGCCCTGGAGGTTACTGTAGTTAGGTGCTGCAGGTTCTGGTCTGGACCATAGCACAAAGGGCTTCGGCCCCAAGCACTCCGATTACCGACGCCCCGACACCGATACCGAACCATCACCGTGATAGGAAAATTAGCTCGGCCGTCATTGCAAAAGCGAAAAGGGTTCAAAGTTACATCCTATCCTCCGGATGCTCCGGCAACAGCAAAAAGACAACAAAGAGCTGCTAACTCGGCCAACTTGACAAGGCTATCCTTTTCAGAGCCTCCTCCACGGACAGCTCTCGGGTAGGAGAGGGTTCCGATATCGCAGCAAGCTTTGGCCTCTCTCTATAGCAATCGAAAAGCACTAAAGCACACCCGCGCGCACCGAGTACGCGCGAACAACGCGAAGGCGATGCAGATCCTGTCTAGAAGAAGTGCCACGGGGCGGGCGCTGGGTCCTTTTATATGCCAGTCTTGCAAGAGATCCCTACGTAAATTCTCGATCACAACCGCCCGTCCGAGGGGGCCCCCTCCGCCTCCTCCTTCTGGTTACGCGCACCTGACCTCCCGCCGCCTAATCAGTATAGCTGGCTCCGACGCGCCCAGATTCCTCCACGGCATCATCACCCAGTCCGTAGTAGACGAGGCTATCGCGGGCGGTAGGCAGCGCCAGAACGCGCAGACGAGGATCACGGCGGCGAACTCGACCGTCGGCGCGCCAGGCTTCTATACCGGCTTCCTGAACGCGACGGGCCGCGTGCTTCACGATGTCTTCATATACCGGGACACGCTGGGCGTAGCGGGGGACGACGCAGCAGCAGAGGGGGAGGCCTTTGTCATCGAGGTGGATGCGGCGCAGGTGGAGGCGCTCGCGAAGCACATCAAGCGATACAAGCTCCGGAGTAAGCTCAAGTTCCGGATTCTAGATGAGGAAGAGTGTGTGGCCTGGCAGGTATGGGATGATAATACCTCAGCATTTACGTCTACGTCACCATCATCCCCTGCGCCCATACCATCGACGCTACAACAGCTCGCGCAGCAGCCGAAGAACTTCCT
>JAOWAP010000419.1:4953-21943 GCA_028565235.1 Hypoxylon lenormandii
CGTCCGGAGAAGGATACAGACGAGAATGGCGACCTGGTTCCTATGCCTTCGCTTATGGTTAAACGACTTGCCCGCTCGGCCGCAGGACAAGAATCGCCGCTTCCCATGGACGTGCGATCCGTCGCTACGCTTCGCCGAACCCTGGATTACCTGATTGACGACTTAATCCCGTCAGATGATCTACTATCTTCACGACACAGCTTCCTTTGGGACCGAACCCGCGCCATTCGAATAGACTTCTCGTTCCAGAAGTACGCAATGACGCCGGACGAGCTGAAGGACCAGGTCTATTGCCTCGAGACGATCGCTCGCTTCCACGTTACGGCGCTTCACATACTCTCCCAAGATGGCTTCACTCCCGGCGACTATTCAGAACAACAGGAGATCGAGCAGCTAGGCAAGACCTTGATGTCCCTAATTGAAGTCTACGACGATTGTGCACAGCAGGAGATTGCGTGTGAAAACGAAGCCGAGTTTCGTGGATATTATATAATATTCAATGTCCACACTCCCGCGCTGCTGGAACGTATTTCCAACTGGCATGGACGATGCGAGGACCCTGATAGAATCAAGTCCGCCATCTGCATCGTCCAGATCATGAAGAACATACGGGAGGCACAAGGTCCTTTATCCCCGAGTGCTTCCCCTGGAATGCTTCTGGAAGTTATGTCAGTGTTCTTCGAAGCCATCGCGAATCCGGAAGTTTCTTACACCATGGCTTGTTTCGCCGAGATTCACTTCAACTACGTGCGCAAAGCTATACTACAGTCCATCAAAAAGTCATTCTCGAGGCCGCGATTTGGTCCGAAAGATCTCACCCCCGCCGTGCTGAAACAATACTTACGCACGGATACCGAAGAGGAAGCTGTCGAGTTCTTCGAGAAACACGGCTTTCAGTTCAGCGAGGACGGGTATCTTATGCTTAGCCCCAGTCCTGAGTATGTCGATGCTCGTGTGCCGCACTCGTTTTCAAGAGATATCGTAGAGCGCAAACGCTGTGGACGATCTCTCCCTACAGTCATTCATGAAACCGTCTACGAAGATGTTTCCGAGGAGCCGACCGAGGCACTAACTAGTCCAGAGGATAGCTTGTTTGTCAGCGACACGCAGAACACGTCCTTCGTCAGCAGCGATACCCAAGAGCAAGACAACCAAGAAGGACTTGAAAGTGAGGAGGAGAATGGTGAAGCTACATCCTCTTCTAGCTCGCCGGCCACAACCCCTCTCACTCTTCCACCAATGTTTGGAAACCACGCCGTTACTATGCCTAACGCATCTACTTCCACCTCTGCAGTCACACAGCCGAGTGCACAGAGCGAGGTTGGATCTCGAAGTCCGTCACTTTCTAGCGTGACGTCTGCTTCGACAGAACGGTCAGCAACACCAGTTCTGGCAAATGCAGGGGCAGATATTGGAACCAAAACCGGCGGCTTCTCGTCTCCTAGTCCTAGTCCGGCACCCATTCCTGCTAATGTCTCGATGGGACAGCCTTTCTCCGAGACCAATAGCCCATTTAGAAATATTTCTGGAACAGCAACCCCCTTCGGCTTTTTGAACAAAAGTGAAAGCAAAGATGCAGCAAGCTCACCCGCTGCAGCTGGCACTAGTGTCTTCTCGGGGCTTCCATCAAAGACATCAGAACAGCTAGAGCGTAAGTTGCCTAAGCCGACTACGTCTACCCCTAATCCTTTACCGGCAGTCGAATCAAAGCCGCCTGGTTCATCTAACAAAGACGAACCCCAACCACTCGTCCCCTCAGGGACGTCTACGACACCAAGTCTAGGGTTCAAGTTCCCTACTTCAACTACTTCCATCACCAGTCCCACTTCGGGACTTTTCTTAAACAAAGATGGATCTCAATCGTCTACCCCCGTACAGGCATCTGCGATAATAGGATCGAAGCCTAATTACCCAAGCCTGCTACAGCCTACCAGCGACGCAACTGCACCTGCTACAACTACTCCGATATTCCCCGTAAACAGCCAGCCCACAGGTGTACCCGCAACCACCCAGTCAACTCCCACTACTAGCCAACACGGGACAACACAGCCACAAAATACCTTATCAACAGGAGCAGCCGTTACAACAGAGAATCTTTTCCCATCGCAGCAATCCAACGGTACGGCCACTTCGGCTCACCAGAGTGCGAGTCAGAAGAAGGCATTAGACAGCTTCACTCATTGGTTCGTTTGCGGCGACAAAGGCCTAATGGATGAGCGACTCATGCAGGTCGCGGTTGACCACGCACTCAACGGGCTGTGGGATGAGTTCCAGGCGGCCGAGCAGGAACACAAACGACAAGAAGAACTAGAGAAGTCATGGGCCATAGCGCGCAAGTATAGAGAGTATAGCCTCGGGGTCAAGTACTTCTATCGCTGGCATCAGGGTTTCCGTAACAGACAAAGAATCAAGCGCATGAAAGTCGAGAGAGAGAAGGCCAGAATATGGAATCTGCCCGAGAACATAGCAAAGCGCGAGCTTGCTGCAAAGGAAGAACAGGAAAGGGTAGCTCGACGAGCTAAGGAGTCGATGCTTGAGAGGAGTCGGCATAAGGTGGACAAAGCTGTCAGGTTAAGGGAGTCAGCTCAACTTGAATCAAGGCTTGTAAACCTTGAGAACACGCTCGGTCGACCAGGATCCAGCACGTCCAGCCTTGAATCGAGAGTACAGGGTGTAGAGGACGCGCTCATTGCGACGGGCATTTTCAATGGCGTTAAAGACGAAAGAGCCGCAGCTCGTCACGCTGCTAGATGGGATGACGATGATGCTGACGTACGCTTCGGAAACAAGTCTCTGCGAGCTGAGAACCACCGGCGTACCAAGCGTGGACTTAACCCACTCAAAACACTACCGGAACCGGAAACCTATAAGGAAGGATCTAAGACGGCAATGCTTAAGGCACTCTATAACGGCACTGGTAGAGATGCTATGTCCATGTCGACCGGGAGCCTACGCAACTCGACTTTCAGCTCCAGCTATCGCTCCAGTCTCGGTTATAACGGCCACAGAGTTTCGAAGCATCGCTCAAGAGTCACGGATCCATACTGGCGCTTGAAAGCCCGCGGGCTCGTGCGAATGCCTAATGGAGAATATCTGCATGAATCTATAGCGCTGCCTATGTTGCAGGAGGGAAAACGAATCCCTGGTTTCGGAGACTATGGATTGCCGCCTGTTCAAACCACGACCCCCGATCAGTCACCGCTAGTACCGCGTCGATACTCATCGTCGTCCATGCATCCTGGTGGAATACGGCCAGACGAAGTCAGCAGTTCACCTTCGAGTGCTGGAAGTCGCAAGCGGAAGCGCCACGCCGCAGATGAAGTCGACGTAGCCTCGAACGTAGGCGGCTCGCCCTCCGGTAGCAAGAGAGCAAAGAGTAGTGACGGAGACCACATCACTGATGCTCAGACTCACCTAGACGACATCGCGAAGTTGATGAAACGGGTAGAAGAGAGCAGCAGAAGTTCGTCATCCAGGGTGAAGCCGACCTCTTGGACAAGTATGTTCAAGACGTCCTAAAGGATATTGGTAGAGGAAGGATGGATAAGCTAAACAGGAAATGAAATATGAATTTGAAAGCATAAAGTGCTGTGTTTGAAATGGGGTTCGTATATGCCACCTCAGGCGGACGTGGGCAGCAACCCATCATGTACAAAAGGAGGAAAGAATACGGCGAGGGATGAACAAGATATTCAACCTCGCATGCATGCATTGGACCGGCGTTAGGAAAGCTTCACCGAAAAGGGAATGCAAGGATACGACAATTCTACTTTTTCCACCCATCACAAACGACTTTTTTTTTTTTTTTTGCACCCACGCAAATTCCAGGAGTTGACGGCGGCGGTAGCATATCACGGTTTCTTGTACCTCTTGAGATACCCAACCTCACCCCTTTTTAAACGGTACCATTTGCATAAAAGGGGGTGGACTTTGAACTTGACTGGAAACCGAAATGGAACCGGATGGGACCGGATGGAAATCAAATGAATAAATGATACACAGCATGATGTTTTTGCTGTCTTGCTGTACTATTTGCTCACTATCTACTACCTGTGTGTGTGTGTGTGTGTGTGTGTGTGTCTTTGGAACGAGATGAATAGTAACTACGTAGATTAAATGCCCGGCTTTGTGGACGAGTATACAGCCAAGTTTAACGGTCAAGACCGTAAGAGTCTCGTCAACTAAATCGTACGTAGGCATAGCATACCTTGTTCCCGTGAGACCCTAGTTATAAGAAAGGAGGTGGTAGAGGAGATTCAGGCTTGGTTTGACCTTGGCCCGATTGCCTGCGTCTTCCTATCCCAGTACTAGCTAACAAGAGTATCTATGTAACAAGAGTACCAACCATATAAATATCCGTGAAATCCCAGCTATCGTAATCCGATGGCGAGTACAGACGGGGAGTATAAGAAGACACGATGGCGGAGTGGTCTAACGCGTGAGACTTGAACTAGAGATCACACTCGGTTCACGATATCTCATATCTTCGGATGCGCAGGTTCAAATCCTGCTCGTGTTGATTAGCTATAATTTTTGACTCATTGCCTAATATTTTGGCCCTTGTCTCCTAGGTCTCCTCTCTTGTGTATTGTGCAAGAGACGATACGAGAAATAGCTTACAGCTACGGGAGCAGGTTGTTGGTATGTAACAAATGGATCACGAATAGTTGTGTTAAAAATCAATGCGATGTCTTCTTCATTTACAATTACAATTGCTTGCTTTGCTCATTTACAATTCCGTGCGACAGGAGAGTGTCCACGATAGTGTGACCTATCTTATCTGCCTCCTATCAACCAAACCCGTAGAAACAAACGTCTATACCATCAGACTTCTTCAGTCCTGAGAAGATCCGAGATCGTACCCGAAAAGTGAAGTATGATTAATCGCTGTACGCCCTCATCTAACAACGCTTGAGCCAGCGTGGGGTATATGACCAGTTTCCAGTCTATATCATCGTCTCTAACCATTCCAATCTATGACTTAAACGCAACGTTATCCCGTAACTCGTTGTTCCTTTTGTTCCCCTCACTCCTTCTCTCCTCTTGATCTAGTGCCGCCCAGTCGGCAATTTCTTGGTTTACGACCGCTCGCTCCGAAGACGACGCTGTCTTCTAAACCATCTCCCTATCCTTCTCGGAAGGTTCTACGCTCTTCCTCGAGCGGCTGAACAGGTTTCGGCGGCTGCTGTGGGCGCCGTTGCTGCCGTTCGTGGGTTGCTTCTCCAACTGCGTGCTGCTGCCAATAGCGGGGTTGTCGTCCGAGAGGTCTTCTTCGGCTATACGCGGCGGATGGTTCATGGCTGAGACGCTAGTCTTTCGAGCGATGAATACATCTTGGAAGACATCTCCAGTAGTGTCCGTTGTGTGTGAGTTGGCTCGTCGACGGGTCGCAGACAGCATCGCGGGGTCCACTGTCGGCTGCCGCTCTTCGTACGAGGGGGGCTGAATGTTGGACTGGTAGACAGGCCAATCTTGCCCCGAGATCTGGTATTGCCTACGAGGTTGCTCGATGCCAAGCGCCACCATCTGGTTCATCAATTCAGTCGCAAGCTTGTTATGTCGGATAAGACGCAACAACTCATTCTGAAAACTCGTCTTGTGAAAACAGATGAAGTTGACCGTCATGCAATATGCGTCTTCGAAACTTCGAAGCTCCGTAATGATCTTGCTCGTAAAGTCGCGCTTGTTCTCCAAGACATACTCCGTCATACGAGCTTCGAGCTCCTTGATGACGCTGGGTGGGGTGCCGTACTTCATCCGGAGCTCGAACACGTCGGCTAACTGTCCGCTGCGCCTATGGTTTAGGATAAATAGAGTATTAAGCAGCGAGTTGGGAGCCTGAACTATGTGACCCTCCATCTTCTTGAACTCAGTGTACAAGAGAGAAATCTCTGTCACGTAATAGTCGTCTCCTCTCATCAGAGAACCAGTGTTGCCGTAAATGGTGACTCGGTCGCCGACATCAAACGGGTGCTTGACGAAAACGAAGATAATCGACTGGAGGAATTCCTGGGCTGTGGCCTGGAGCAGCCACGAGAGACCGAGGATAGCAGTACCGGCAGAAGCTAGAGCAGCCGCAGTAGAACTGGAGACGATTGAGACGAAGACAATGACAGCGATAATAATGATGACGAAAAAGAAAACCCTATCCAACTTGGTAATAACAGAGTCCAGATCTTTAATGGACGCTGCGATGGCTTTCTTCTCACGATGGACCTCGTCGCAGAATGCTTCGAGCTCCTCCATGGACACGTCACCGTTCAAGTCGCGGTCGAACACGAGGAACGCAGCCTCCGCGTCGTCGGCGGTGGGAAAAGCTGGATTCAAGTCTTGTGGTAGTAAGACTTCGGCGCCAGGTCTAGCGAAGGTGCGGAAAAGACGTCGTGCCAGTACTTGTGCAGAATTCGTACTTCGCAAAAGTTCGGAGACAACCTTTCTCGGGTGGTTTCGATGTTTTACTTCACGTCCAGTAAAGTCACCAGCCACACGGTTCGCAATATCGCCGACCCTCGCTAAAGTGTCTCGGGCATTGTCCGAAAACATGGCCATGGGCGTTCGGGTGCCGGAGCCCGAGCCCTGCCCATTATTCATAACCGAAGCCTCCGAGACCAATTTATCCTTCGAATGCTCGTAGAGGTGAACAAGGTATCTATCTCCCGTTAGTTACCGTAGCGTGATAGTGTCTAGAAAGGTGACAGAGCTTAAACTTACGCAATAGATTGCTTATTCGACTCGATACGTGACGAGTATGTTCGCAAATGGAACGACCCAGCGATCCACTGAATCAATATCTTCTCGAACCAGTTCAGGGTGGCTAAGACGAAGAACGCGACAATAACTTTGTTGACGATATCAATCCATTGCATATAGGGATATTGAGAGTCAGCCTCCTCCGGCACTCTGGCTGGTATCTTGTGGTTGTTTAGAATGGGGTAGTAGGAAATCAGCACAGCAAGCATCCACAGGAACATGGCAGTATGAAGTTCCAGCTGGGAGCCGATCTGCGCCCATTTCTTGGAGTTTCCCGACCCGAGCACCTTAGCCACGTATTTCATCGCCATCGGCATTATCGAGGTGGTGATACGCGCAGCCCATAGTGACAACCAGACGACCTCCAGCCAGATACCAAACCACATCAACTGGATACCTCCCGGGCCGCCGATGACGGCTTGCTCACTCTGGGGTCTGACGGCACCAAGTATCACCGGTATTAATAAGAAGGCGGCGACCGGTATACTGTAAAAGAGATATCGGAGAATCCTGGGGAGGCCCTTGATGTTCCGGAAGACTTTGTTCAACTTGTTCGGAGGAGGCGCAGGCGTCGTACCAATAGTCGGCGTCTGGGCTGGTTGATTAAACACATCCTGACTCACCGGTTCATGGCTGCGCGTTTTGGAGTGAGCTCGACGAAGCTCGGTCGACTCCCGGTGACTAACCGCCTGCTCGGCCTGGAGAAGAGTAAGGTCGTCGACTAGGCGAGTTGCCTGGTCCCTGGAGTCGGTTTCTGATAAGTATGCTTGGTCCGCATGTCGGCCTGACTCGCCAGGGACTTGGAGATGTTGCGACTGGTGTTGCGACTGTTCGGGCTGTAGCTTGTTGATGTATGTATCCGAATCAACGGCTGTATCTGAGACGGTCGGGGCGTGGGTTAAGGTTGGTGAGCCCCTCTCGTCAGCCTTCTCGTCATATTCATGATGACTAACCATATTGAAGGGGTTTATAGATAGGCCAGGTATGCTGCCAGAGAAATGACTTCGGGGCTATGCTTCGACTTTTATTTTAATACTGACGAAGCTACCACAAGTATTTGACGTGGGTACCCCCAAACATCCAAAAGATACCACGACCAAGTTTGCGTAGGAAATATACCGGTGACAAGGTCAAAAAGTTAATATGTTCGAGAAGAGATGTGAAAAGGTAACGAATGTTGCAGTCGATGATTGCTTAAACACCCAGTGCTATGACGGGATCCGGACAACTTGTGGTCTGAACTATTCAAGTCGGATTAGAACACACAACGAAGTGGTTCTAAGATCTGGCCCGGTCGAAGACGATCCTGGGCTGCTTGCTAAACGGATCAAAGTCGGGGAAGACTGGAGATGTATAATGCAATTGGGGCTATTGGGGAGGGGAGGTTGAAAAAGAATGGAAATGGGCTCGGAAATTGAACGAATGTTACCTAGGGCCCGGGACTTAAGAATATGGTGAAATCGGTGAATCGAGTTGAAGTTCTTCAGGAGAAGATCTTCGATGCATTCAAGATTTCAACATGACGCGAGTTCATTGGCCCCACATAGTCCCAACTCAGCTCTTTTGTTCAAAATTTGATGGCTCGGGGTGCCACTTCGGGGGGATATCTTAGGCCTGTCTTGGCTCCAAGGGAGGCCAAGGGAGGCGGCAAGTTCGCTACGCTAATGGCCACCCTCACTAAATTGGAGTGGGGGTACCACTGTAAAAATTACCCAGCAGAAAGGCGTCAGAAAAAATGGCTCGGCTCGGTGGTGGCTCACTAACACCATCAATATTTTCACTTACAAAAGAACCACCCAATTGTTAGCAGAAAACAATCTAAAAAATCTCGAAATAATATTTGGGCCGAATTATTCATTCTAATAACTTTTCCGGACTTTATATCATATGGTGTTGTGGTAAATGATAATGTTGAAATAATAACACCTGCTAGTGGTTGAGCCGTTTTTTCTGACGCTTTTCTGCCCAGGTAGGCCCGTCCACCAAGAGATAAAGGGGCCCACAACCCACAGCCTTTTAAGTTTTATGAGTCTTACACTGTACGGGCTACGGGCTACGGGATATCGAAAAGAGATAAAATCCCGGCATGGCCAGTTTAATAAAGGAGAACCTTAGGACTGTCTGCCCAGTTCAATGAAATCTGGCCATTCTATCATTTCATCATTCTATATTTAGAGTACCCAGGTGTGTTCCACGCGTTGCACAAACACTGACTTAGATCTTTTAAAGACATAAATCACTTTCACAAGAGACAAGACAAAAGACACGAGACACGAGACAAAAAAAACCCTGGATATTTTAATAGTGACAATGGAATAAAGACATCCATGAGTTGTGGTTTGATGGCTACTACTGTGCGATACTAGAGTAACCACCCTACACTAGCTTCAATGTGTTATCCTTCCCCTCCACGGGACAGCGGAGTATACGAGTATGCGAACTCAGAGGTCCCATCCATTCCGCTACAATGTCGTCATAAATGTCTACCTAGGCAGTTTTCACGATTCGAGGAACGGGTATCGAATCGTGCCAAGTCTAGCATTGAGATCTTACCGCAACTAAACTCTCCTACCCGTCATCTAAACTTAGGTAGCAAGCTTGAGTATGACAGATAATCTACAACAGATGGGTGAATCCCCCTTTAATATCACATGTGAGTTCCTACAACTTGTTTCGTTTTTATTTCTACAGTACATATACTTAGCAGCACACACCGTCCAACTCAGCCCGTGGTATCAATCAATGCAGGGGCCGTGGGGCTCATCCAGCCCTGAACTTTGCAACTTGCAAGTCCAAAGTGGGAAGGGTGGTAAGGGTGGGAAGAAGAGGTAGGGGTGTAGGGGATGCCAGCGGGAACACACCTCGACAACCTATTTTTATTCGCTATCAACCGCTTTGACCGTCTCACGATTGGTCGACTATATCAGAAAGCCAAGCCGCTTGATCGAGACAGATGCACACGAAAGCAAGCCCAGCGCCATCGTGGATAGAGCCTCAGCTAAACAAGTCCCATCCCCTAAACTAGGCCCTATTAGGTCCTAGAAGGAAGAGAGAGAGAAAAAAAGGACGCGCCGACAGTCCGACGGGATGCCGTATGCAGCTAAAACCTCCACTGTCACTCACCGCAGTGCCAGAGTGCCTACCTACCGCATATTAATCCCGCGAGCCCGCAAACCGCGATCCGATCGATACGACACTGCTCCATGATGGGATGAGAAAAGAGGCTAGAATCCTGTTGCAGTTCAGAGACGGCGCAATTCTAGTGACGAGTAAGAGGAGGGCATGGTGATTTATAATATAGATGGCAAGTCTATCCATCCAGCCATTTCGTTTGTGGATGGGCTTGATGGGCAAATACGCGTCCACTCCTTAACAATCTTGACGATAGTACATATTTTGCGCAAGAGCTTATCACCACTCAACGAACGTTCTCGACGCCATCTACGCAATTAAGCATAACACGAGTAAACAGAACCAAAATGTCAATAAACGCTCACTTCGGTTGGAGTCGCAAACTCATCTGACGTCACTGTCTTGTCTCAAATGGGTTTTATGCATCATTTCGGACTTCTAAACGCCCCTTATGAATTATTTTATGAATTTTCAAAGCCTCAAATGCAAGAAAACAAAGGCGGCTCGCGCGGTAAGCTAGTACACCCGTAGCTAGCTTCAATATTAGTAAGGGGACGGCTAAACCTCCTACTCTTACACGACAGGGGGATATCTGCTTGTCTGCTAATCTGCTAAAGAATTCCTGTCGGATTTGCATGCTTCCCAGAGCTGCCAGACGGAGATCAATGCAAACATGGCATTGCCGAATCGAGATATGCGGTAGCACTGACACCTCTTTTCAGACCTCTCTGCTTACTCCCGCAGCCTCGGTCGTCTGAACCGACCCCGCGATCTTTAATCACCTTCTTGGTACCCAATGTACGTGTGTATATGTAGCACCAGATCACTTCCTACGAGAGATTTAGCAGAGATCTTCCTGAGCAGACCCAATCTTCTCTTGGGTGGGACTCTAGCAGATAAACAACCGGGTCGTCTGTCGTCATCTTACGGATCATCTGGGGACAAGCGTCTGACACGTCGTAGTGGACAGAGTGGGCCGAGAACGTTCACGAACCATTGGAATTAGAAACCTGTCCGCTGCGTCTGTGATAGGTTTTGCAATTGGCCGGCAGGCTGGATAGGAGAGAATCCAACATCAGCGCGCCCAAATCTACGATCGCGAGTTTTGTATCACTTCAGGATATAACAATTAAATTGTATGTCTCAACCAAGCTGTCCCGCCCAGCAGCCACAGTATCATATATTGTAGCCCCCCAAGGGTTTGGCATTACGATGCACAACATGCTTATCAAACGGGTATTAACAGCGTGGCGTTTTTACCTCTTGTTATGCCCATGATACACACCTATATCAACTCTAGCTGACATGCACATTATCGCAGAATCATCTGCTACCCTCTAACTAGCACGTGCATGAACATGTGTTAGTAGGTAACTCTTCAGCGGGCCCGGAAACGTTGTCGTCAATCCCGGGCAGAGAAGAATCGCCATTTTTAGTTACGGCGCACACGTACACAAGCGGTGTTCCGGAATACGATGTAAAGTCCGAGGGGCTGTGCCTCGCTCGCATCACGATAACAGTCCCAATAGCTTGGATAGCCCCTGAAAAGTTGTTGTTTGTCCTACATAGCAGCAAGCTATCACCACTTCCCCTTGAGCCATTGGGGGAAAGAGAAGGAAAAAAAAAGTGCCAGCTGGGGGATTCGAACCCGCAAGCAACCCAACAAAAGAAACGAGAAAAATACCAAAAATAACAACACCACCGGTCTAACCAACTAGGCCACTTCCTTCCATAACCACCCGTCAAGATGGAGAGTACAGACACGACGCTAGAGGGCAGCTCGGGGCTGTTGTTGAATTACTGGCAGATTAAAACATATTATAAGCCTTACTTGGGCGCAGGGTAAAAAGTACAGGTGTACCTACATCCCATACAATGTGGTTACTGCATCAACACCATCTTCTAAAGTTACCTACATTACGGCAATATCCAAGAAGAGAAACCTCGACTACGCCGCTGGGAAATCACCAACGGCTCACGATAAACGGGAACTACCTGGGTAAGTACGCCAGAACGCAGCCGGTCGCCTAATTCGGTACCAGGGCTTGAAGAAAGCATGGCGACATTTGAAAATGAAGAGTAGATTAGGTACTGCAAGTATATGTTATCGATCACACTGAGTCAGAGCACCGCTACTATCAAGGTACAAACCAAAAGGCGCAGAAATAACATTATTGCACGGGGAGCTGGGGTTGAAGCTAGCAGCAACAAGCTACACGACACGGAGGCCCTTTGTCCTCTGAACTCAGCCGCCTATCTCAACCAACACTGGCAGACTGGCTAACGAAAGGGTCAGGGCTCATGTAAGGGATCTCATCGTCCTATTCCTCGATCGGCTTTTTCATTACCATCCACCTTCCAGGAACCTTTCCGCTAGAGCATCTCATTCGCGATGGCCTTTCCATTCATGCCGAAACAAGCTGTCGAATTTGACGGCGTCCTTCTTCAAGAACTCTAAGGGGATTTTAGCGACGCCATTACGCGGGACCTGCTCAGAGAAGACCTGCCGCCCCTCACCCCGTCATCAGTGATTCACGACAATGGGTGCGGCTATAGCGCTGTCACCATAGCCATTATGGACTCTAGCCCACCGCAAGGCGTGGTCAGTTACCATTTAACTTCATCAAGAGCCCTAGAAATACTCACTGCCAGTTGCCACATTTGGCCATATTACACTGGGCTATCATTAACGCCAGAAGAGGGTTTCAAGATTATTATGGAATAGTTCCTATCAACCCTTTCTCGCTGGCTATGAATCTTACGACAAGTACCGAAACGGGATCCCAAAGATGCTGTGATTGGCTTGTTTCTGCTTCTGACGGCTCAATAACGTGACAGTGTCAGGGGATACAGATCTGGGCGGCCGGGATTCATGACGTATCCTTGTTGCGTTTCGCACATCACCACTTGAAATTTGCGAGAATCTTGATATCCTGCGCGACAACACGCGTTCATGATAAATAAAACAATGTGTTGCTAGAGCATTGAGAGAATATGACATCAAGCATCGAGATCTTTGCTTGTTGTCGCCGTTCGTTATTGGATACGTTATGAGAACGCAAAGCAGCGACGTCATTCTACGATTTCCTCGTCATGCGACATCTGAATATAAAACACTAGTTCAGGTCCCATTTCCACTGATGTTGACTAAGATACCTAGATTCTACATTGAAAACTTCAATTTCAAATAGCTAAGATAAATACAGAAGATTCGACTAGACGAAAAAATAACTTCATCAAGACTATCACTATGGATTCAGCTGGTGCCAAATCGACCATGTCTCGAGACATGCAAGAGCTTACCACAGGGCGGGAGACTGTTTCTAACACCGTCAAGGGCCACAAGGCAAACCTCGCGAACCCAAGTAAGCAGCGGGAATTGGATATCCTAATTAGGTACCCAAGGTCCTTACTAACATAAATCTATGTCTTTAGACACGAGCGAAAAGTCCAAGGAGAATAGTCGCGAAGTGATCGATAGCATGGGAGGAGATGATGCGCATTACGGTACCCAGGATCAGCCGCGGACGAAGACAGCTGCCGAGGATATTGATGGAAGCCGGGCCATGCTGCAGTGAAAGAATGGGCATGGGGACTGAGTTGTATCGTATTTTGTTTGAATATAAAACCGTCTGATAGCTGCTAGTGGTTTAGAATCCACAGCATTACGTTAGTAACTAGGTAAGCAACACGATGATTTGGAAGTGTCGTCGAGACCGCTTCTTTGCTCGCTCACGTGGTTTCGGTGTGTCTAAGTGCGCCTTAGTTGATACCTTAGTGATTTGTCAATTAGCTGAAGTATTTTCAACGCCTGCTGACATAAGGGACGTAATTGTTCACGACCTCAATAGCTGTTTGGCTAGGTGGCCGGGGACCCCTGTACCCCAGCTCTCAGCTACGGCGGCGGTATGTTCCCGTAAGCCTGCGTCTGGACCCCGAGACGCGCGAGGCTATCTCGAATCCGTCAGGGCGAACCTCATCTCACCCATCGACTTAGGAATGAAAACGGACTTTGTTAATAACAGAGCTTTCATATCGTCAGGTGCGTGTCATGGGGCTTTAATAATCACAACGCACCGGTAGGGGATTGGTAGGATGGCTTGGCGGCGTCGGCGCGCTTCTACCAAAATGGGGTTCTCGAGTTCAGCTGCTGCACGCTACACGCCACCATCCAATGGACCGACATCCAGAGTGGTTAGGCGTTCTCCTAGGCCGCAAACATCGGAGGCCTAGATGGCCAATGTGGCCAAAGGGTCCTCTGGACGGAACGCCTTGCTGGACAGCATCGCGGGACAAATTATTCTGTGCGAGTCGAGTTCAGCCGCTCAGAATTTACATCCGGCTCTCGTCATCATTCCGCTGGAATGGCTCGCTCTCTATCGCTTTTCACCTTGTAACTACTTCTACATCGTCTAAACCATTGGCATATTGAAGGGGAGCCGATTCAACTGGTATGACCTACGTTGGTTCAGTCTACTTCGGTCACACTCCGCGCGTGAGAGAATCCATCCCATTGAACCTCGAATTTCACCTAGCCGCGAACATATACCTCTATCCCCGCAATACGAGAAAATAAGTTCCTGTCAAGTTCAATTCCCCGTCTTTCAGAATGGCACATCTCCCCGAGGGATGGGAAGCTGACTATGACGGGACACGATGGTTTTACCGCTTCGCAACGACGGGGTTGACGCAATACCACTTCCCACGACCGGGCGACGAATACCCCGAATTAGTAGGTCTTGGCTTTGGGGTGCTCGATATCTCTCTTGAGAGCAAACTGGCTAGCAAACATCATGAGGAGCATCAAAGCCCACCCCGTGGGGTCGACAGTGCTAGAGTTGTGTCGGAGTCGGGCGGGGATAGACCAAAGCAGGCCAACGAAAGTGGTAGCATGAGTGCTACAGGTTACTTCAATCCAGATGACTTCATGTATTTTGGGCTAAACGACGTAAGCCCGGTTGGCGAAAGGACGAACTCGATAGTTAGCAAAAGCGAGCCTGCCTTGGCCGAACTTCCTGAGTCTGAACGGATACGATCTCCCGTTGGCTTCGTGGCCGAGCTTGCGAATAATGATACAGCCAAATGCGCGGAAGAGCTGGCCCCGATCGAATTAGACGCAACGCAAATAGTTCCAGCAGAATTACAGACCAAAGTTCAACAAAATAGACCGGCAGAGTTGTCGGCACAGAGAGGTCCGGTGGAGCAGAAGCAGCCGGCAGGACGTCCAGTTCAAGATACCACGCAACATGTCGAGGAGTATCCTCTCGTCTCTGCTTCCTTTGCGTACCCCCCTCTTAAGGCAGCACCCAGACCCGAAGAGAGCGTCGTGCAAAAAGCAGACTCGCCTCCACTACTCGAACAAAAGGTTCTTGCTTCTCAACAACCGATTAAGGATCACACAGGTGAAAATGGATACGAGACATGGAAACCTACCCAGGGAGCTGCTAACGAGGGATCAACGAACACGAATAGAAAGTCGACAGCATTATCTGGCATATCAGTCCTTCAATCACAGAATAATGACCTTGGTCCTATGGAGCAGAAGCGACATTCTCTTTCAGGACCTATCGATAGCATAGAAACCAGCATTCCTGGTATTTTAAGGCCACCGTCAGACCCCAGAATCCCACCTACTTCATCCACTCCTCCCTCAAAGGTTGAATCCTCGCCTATTCCAGCTGTCTTACAGCCTGCGACAGCGCCGTCGAAAGTTCCCTTGCCACAAGGCAATATTCAGAAGCTGCCGGCGCAGAATGGTGTCCCGTCTTTACCTGGATCGGGAGCGAGACATGAAAGCATCTCTTTTAGCTCTGGGCCGCCCGTCCTCGGCTCTAATTCAGCGCAGATTCCTTTAGTGCTGAAGCCCGCTCATGACCGACAGAGTCTCCCACCTCCACAAAATCAACCCCCGTCGCAGGCACAGGTATACAATGTTCGCCCAGGAGCCCATAGAGTCAGTACCATGCCAGCCCAACCATCATCCCACACTCCATTGCCACCCAAAATAGGTGGACCTGGAATCTACATCTTTCAGGAGATTCCAGCAGCACCACGGCCTACATCTGGACAAGGTCTATTTCAAGATGGTTCGAACAGACCACACGAACATATGGCGGCTCAATCTAACTCAGATGGCCGAGAGGAACAGCAATTTCACCAATCTTCCAACCAATCTCACCCAATCACGAATGAATCGCTTCCCGTAGTGGCGCCACTTAACCCTCAAAAGCCAGCGAGCCCAAATACGACCTCATCTAGCCTCAATACTTCTAACGGGCCAAGGCCTAATGCTCAAAATTTCCCTGCATCTAATCCCGTAAATACTTCACAATCTGGAACCAGCCAGGCTCAAGGGAAACCTGGGCCGCACTCTGCTGGCTCCCCTTCTCAAGAGGTAAACGTCTACCAGTCACCACAGGCAACCCGCCCTGCTTCCTATCAGGGATTCATGATCAATTCCACATTACCACAAAAGCTAATCCGAAAACCTGTGCTTCCACAGAGACCGGAGACCACCAGCTACAATACAGGAGCACCAACAGTGGGCTCAAATAATATCTCCTCACGACCAAGCCACTCCATACATCAACAAGCAGTCCCATCGACAGCGTCAACTAGGCCTACTTCGGTAGTCCAAGCACAATCTCACCCAGCCTCTCCTCAAAGCAACCTCGGAGCTCATAATCAACGACCATCGGTATCGGGATCACCTTCCCAGGGTCCACAGCATGCATCGGCTACACACGCTACATCAGCTAATTCGTTTGCACAAGGCCAACCGTCCATATCCAATACATCTACTTTGCCAGCAACGGCTCAAAGACCTAACCACGGGTCATCGGGTGTGCTTCAGGCTTCTAACCCAGTCGGATTTCCAGGCAGAGTTTCAAGTCCACCTGCAACAGTACACACTCCAATATCTAGTCCGCAAAACACTACGCAAAGACCACAGTTCCAGGCTTCTCCAGGCCAGAGACCCCAAAACAACCAACCAGCGACACAGGGGACTGGTCAAGCATTGAACCAGAATACTACATCAGGACCGCCAGTCAAGCCGCAGAATTCACCATCCCCCATAACCCAACCTGTGTCTCCGCTCCAGAGTCAG
>JAOWAP010000427.1:0-21912 GCA_028565235.1 Hypoxylon lenormandii
CAAACCTTCTTATTCTAGTAATTATTCATTTACCTATTTAACCCTTACATAAGAACCTTCCATAAACTCCGGGCATACCATTATGCAATTCTTATGCATTTATATATGGGCTAATCCTACTCATCGCGTCACTTGCTGGATTTTGCTATCCGAGACCAAAGACGGCATCTAGGGAGAATCACGCTTTCCCGAATCCTCTTCCGAGCCTCTGGAGCTCGCTGCTTAACCGGCATCTCTACATGCCTCGCGTCGAGTTCTTATGGACATATGGGTCCGCATGACGAGCGGTGGCCGTATCACGTAGGACGCTAACTGGCATTCGTAATGGATTCACTTTCATTCAACAAGCACACATTCTGAGCTGCGCTGGAAGTGCCTAAGATCTACTTCTAAGTATCGAGAGGACGTGTTATGGATCCCTAGTCGAAGGGGGACCAAGGAGGAGACAGTGCGCGACCTTGTACTTCCGACTCTGATGACGAATCCAGAGACAACGACACTGCTGGAAGGGGGTATTGAGTGGCAGGTAGCTATATGGGTGACCCCGAGACTGATAGGAACGGAAAACTGGATCTCGATATGCTGATGAGCGACGTGAATAGTGTATCGGTAGGGTTGAGTCATCACGTTGCGCTAATTATGAACATCGAAAGGAACACGAGTTCAAGAGTTGGTACTAAACGTGTAAAGATTAATGAGTGTTTAGCGTTTAACATATCAAAGGGGTAAATCCTTTGTTCTTCCGCTTCGTACTCCTAAGCTACTTATTGTCTTTTATAACAAGGTTATTGTTAAGGTCTGATTCAGCAAAACAGCCCCAGCAGCGCTGTCGTTATGCCACAGAGCGCGCAGCTACAGATGTATATATAGGTCTCATATTTCTGGCCATTCCATCCCAAGCTATCTTAATTCTTTATCTGAATTCTTCTTAGCACTGAGGCATTTGGACTCCAAGCTTCATCACACATTCTAGATTCACAGACCCAGCTACCAAGTCACGGAAACACTGCGAAAATGAACGGAAAGACTGACAAAACGAACGGAAAGGCTGCACAGGCTCCCAAAAAGAAATCCCGAGAAGTATTCTCTATGTCTATCTCTGAAGCTCAAAGGGATGCTATGGTAGCCTTTCTAGACTTTCTTACTAGACCGCCTACACCTCCCACGAAGGCAATGAATAATCTTACTATTAGTAAAGAGGCCCCGAAGAAGAACGCTGAGAAGTACAAGAACACTGAAAAATACAAGAACGCCGATAAGTACAAGGATACTGAAAAGTACAAGAACACCGAAAGGTACAAGAACACCGAAAGGTACAAGAGCGCCGAGAAGTACAAGGACGCCGAGAAGTACAAGGACGCCGAAAAGTACAAGAACACTGAAAAGTACAACACCGAGAAGTACAAGGACGCGGAGAAGTACAAGAACGCGGAGAAGTACAAGAACACTGAGAAGTATAAGGACGCCGATAAGTATAAGAACACCGAGAAGTACAAGAAACGCTCCTCTTAAGTGGTAGTATTGTTTGCCAATAATGGCTTTAATCGCTTTTAAGACAATAGATAGGTAGTTATTCCCTGATAAATATTGTCTAACTATCATTTACCTAGTTAGCATAAGGTTTCCATTCCAAATCAAATTGATAATCTTTAGATCCTTTAAGATGGTCTTAGTACGAGACGTGATGAGTGCCTGTGACCCAAATGAATCTCACGAGTAAATTGACTATCTATTTACAATCAATATTATCTCTCGACTGCCTAGGAGGTGCGTATCTTAGTTGTGACTTGCGAAATGTGGCATCCGCTGGGAGATTTGTTCCCATGACTCGACGCCATCTGTAAGATTTCTGACGGCTTGAACAATGTCATCTTCCGGTCCGCGAACCTGTACCATGGTGTCCCGTTCTCTAAGGGTGATCGAGCCATCCACAAGTGTCTCAAAGTCGACTGTAATACCCAAGGGGGTTCCCACTGCAAAGCATAGAATTAGCAACCACCATTTAGTGACGTTAAAGATAAAGGGGGCGCCAAAGTGGGTTTCAAAACTTGACACCAGTAAAGCAGGAAAAGACGAAGAAAAAACTGGTATGGTATTACTCACATTCGTCGTTTCTAGCGTATCTCTTACCAATAGATGCATTCGATGAGTCGATATTATTGGAAATACCTAGGGAACGAAGCCGGCTCGAAAGCTTGCGGACCAGGGGCGTGAATTGGGGCTGGTTAGAGAGCGGGACGATGAGGACTTTTGTTGGTGCAACGGCAAGGGGCAGTGATAATACCTTAGAGGCTATTAGCTAAATAACTATCAATAGAGGTTACGGGGTTTAACTCACCGCCCTCGCAACATCATCAGATCGATGCCAATACACGTGCTCTAGAAGACTGTACATGATGCGACCGATACCGAACGAGGGCTCAATGACGTTCGGAGTGTACTCGCGAGTCGTAACTGTGCGAGTGACTTTGGAAATTGTCAAGAGTTCTTTTGAAAGCTCTACCACGGTTCTGCCATCGGTTAGTGTTGGAGTATTTATGGTTACGATCCCCTCTCTGCCGAGTTCAGTAGCCAACACCTCGAGAGAAGCTTGGTCCAGAGTTTCAACTGATGCTAGGATAATCTTCGCGTCTCGCTTGAAACGCGGTCCCATAAGCTTCTTGTCGAGAACTGCTTGCCATTCATCTACCTTGATCGGTATAGAAAGCACCTCTTTTACCACAAGAGGAGTACCTGTGTACTTTGAATGGACTGTGAGATCGTAAGCACTCCGATCGGCGCAGCCTACGCATTCGATCCAGCCGTAGCTTGTCAGGAGTTCGGCATCCCAACAATCGCAGGCATAGTGGGCCATCTCGTTATCCAGATGTTGTCTGAATCGGATCTTAGATGGGTCAGCTCCGACTTTCAGGAGAAATAACATGACTCTTGCAAGAAAGTAGCCAAGTGTCTCGTTATCGATGGTCCTCGATGCAACGGCCTGCTCCACCGACATAGTCCGAGTTTCAGTTTCACCGGCAAGCTGCGTCTCCTTATCGAGTAAAGGCAATTGAACTCTGCTGACTTCGGTGAATCTCTCGTGTTTCTTTTGCTCAGGGTCCACGTAATGTTCGATCTCTGCCATTAGGAATTCTCTTACTCGGAGGAGTCCAGACCGAGGTGAGATTTCATTCCTATACGATTTACCGATGCTGGCAGAAGCGAATGGCATGGCACCTTGGTTGTAGTCGAGCAGCTTCTTGAAATTCAAGAATTGTCCCTGAGCAGTTTCCGGGCGCAGGTAGACTGGAGCAGCCGCACTCGGGCCTATCGTGGACTTGAACATCAGATTGAACGGAATTGGTGGGAGAACTTCTCCGTCGCCATCTGGGTTTCGGATATCTAGCCGCTTAATCAAGTCGCCAAGTTCGGAGCCATCATAATTATCAATCTTATCACAGGTATGGGTCAGCATTCTAGCATAATATGAAGGGGGGAAAAGTAAGGCGCGTAGTTACCTTCGCAAGGATGTCATTGTATTCAGAAATGGTCGTCTCGTCTAATTTAGTCGAACCCTTTGACTGTCCATTGACTCCGCGTGAAAGGCGAGATTCAAGAACGGTCTCAACCAGATGGTCGGCTCGCAAGTATTCACCCTTGACAGGGTCTTTGCACATCCAATCGGCAAATTTATCAACATGGCCGCTGGTTTGAAGTACGAGCTCAGGGGTAATGACGGAACAATCCAACTCGAGCATGTTTTCTTCAAGCACAAAATGCTTTCTCCATGCATCGACGAGGTTGGCCTGCAAGGCGCATCCCGGAGGGCCATAATCATATAGACCACGGTTGTCACCCTTGAAATTAGCAGAAAGACGGTAGATTTCGAAGGATTCAGTGAAAAAGAAACGTCGCTTTAGGACAGACTCGAAAAGCGATCGGTCGAACCTCTCGCCCTTCAGCGTTGTCATTTGAGGAGCCATGTTATGTGCTTGACATAAGAAAGAATTGCGTTAATGTTTAAGAGTGATGGTGCACCGTCCGCTTGTAAGACTTTATATCCTTATGTCTATGTCGGCCTTTGAGTCATAAAGGGGTCGAACCCGAGTCACTGGAAGCGGGGTGAGTCACTACCCCTGATCTCCGATCGGGTTTCATTCAACATTCCTATAGTGGGTGTATGAAACCAACAACCAATTTTTATGATAAGCTGCGCGTCAAAAGACCTACCTACTGTGGTACGGACTTAATAAGACGAGATAACAATATATGCGAGGAGTTCCGATCCCATTTAGCAAGAACGGTTATTAATAAAAATGCGAGGCATACTATCGGGTCGGAAGGTCGTCGCTATTCTTGACTTTTCGTTGGTCCGAAGAGTTAAGTCTCACGAGAATGAGTCTATATGCGACTACATAAAATGACGGATACTGCGGGAGATATACGGAAACCCCTCAAATAGGAAAGGAGCGTAAGTAGGGACGATATGAGTCTTCGGTGGTAGTGAAGTATACATCGACACAGGACAGGAAATATATAGATGAATACCATGCACTGCTACATTGGAAAATAACATATCGGGCTAGACTTCAAGATTCCTTGTAAATGACTTCAAAGTGTAGAAAAAAGTGTAGAAAACTGGAAGAGGTGAGTGGTGTCACGTGAGTAATTCATGACGACAAGGCATTGTTGGGCAGGATTAAGCAATCAAAGGAAATAGTGGATTTAAACGGTCGTTTCCGACCGTAGATTTTCTGAGAATAACATCTTTTTATCCATCATCCTTACGGTACTAACAACCAATCTACAACACCGGACCTGTCCGAAACTTTTCATATAGGTAACGCCTCAACGGAGAGTATCATCGCCGAGACAGGTGGCATTGCAACTAGGCTAACCAATCGCGATACAAGGTCTATATGCCAATAACCTTACCGAGTTCTAATATTACCTGCCTACCCTAGGTACACGGGTACGGATAGCAGATCACACGGCGTGGACAGCGCATGGGCCCCCACACAATATGCACGCAATCTACGCCCCGAACCAACAGCACATCACTCCCGAAGATGCGGGTTCCCGTCATGAGAGCTTACAGCTTACGTACTAAGCGTTCTTTGGAAGAATACCATCCTCACCCGTGTCCTCAGGTGATACGTGAATGCCGGCGGTACCTCATAAAACTCAAACAATAAAGCTGGCACATCTTCTAAGTTCTACAATTTCTGAGGTAGATATCTCCTAAAGTACCTAGGTACGTGAAGTAAGTATACCAACTATCTTATAAGTGCCCTGCTACGTACTACCTAATACTGGTGTAACATATGTACGAATCACTGTAAACGGAGTCTTCGGCCGTATAGGCTATATCATGAATAGCAGCTCTAAGTTAATTCAAATATAACATGGCGAATACGGTGCTTTGCTCTCATTAATATCCTCATACGACAACTCAAGTCTGTTGAGTCCGCAACTCCAGTCCGCATCCCACGTCTTCAAACTTGGCTGTCATGGCCTTGATAGATTTCTCCAGGCAGCCGTTCCGATCAGCATGCCGGAGCTGCGCTCGCGTCTCGGCGTCGACGGAGTACGTGAGCGTGGCGACCATGTCCGTCTTCCAGGGGTCTAGGTGGAGCCTGCGGGTCTCTAGTATGGACGACACGCTGAAAAGCAAACCGAGGACGATTGTGAGCAACGGGAGCACCATGTACGGCCACTCAACGTGGATGTGGATCACCCACTCCTCTCCGGTGCCGTCTTGTGTTACGTTGGATATGTCGCGCATCCAGTTCGAGACGCTCCAGGCGATCTTGTCGAAAGTGGCTGAGAGGTTTTCGCTTTGGTACAGAGCCTGGACTGCCGGCGTCTGGGCTCCGTATGGAAGGTCTCCAATGGGCCATTTCATACCAGGTCCTAGAAATTGTTCGTTGACATAATGTGTTGTACTACCAACCGTTCGTTGTGTCAATTTAAAACGAAGTGCAGCATCGTCGGGCAGTGCGTATTTCTTAGCGTCTTCCTCAGATATAAAAAGCTCCAGATCGCTGCGAGAGAAGTCGCCCTTTCCAGCATATAATGAGTAGTTGTTCCATTTCTCGTACAGGTCGAAATCATTATTTGGCCTGATATCTCGGTAAGAAGAAAAGTCCCGTTTAGCCCATGATGCTACTATATGTTCCGTAAGTATCCCTTTCTTGACTACGGACTGATAAGCGTTAGCACAAAAATATAGAGCACATTCTGTCGCCGAAACGAGGGTGTCGTCCCACGTCAATTCTCCTGTTTCGTACCCCTCCGCAGCTTTCAGAACCTGGGTGGCGGTGACCATAGTAGTTAAATTACTGAACGATATAGTAAGTTGAGGCTTGGTGATAATGGTAGCGGTCATGTATGCCGAGTTAGGCGATGTTCCATTATTAATGTTAAGGTTTGTGAGGTTAACAAGAGGCAGAGAATAAGTCGTAAAGTCGCCGTTGGACGCCATGGTGTTTGATGATAATGTCCCCAAGTTTGTTCCATACTGTGTAGAACGTTGTAAATAGCTCGTCACATCGTTACACGCGCTGCATATCGCCAATGATGTATACGTTGGCCAGGTACAATTCGCAGTAGGACATACGAGCGAAGTGGTTTGTCCAATACTGTATGAATTGTACAGTCCACTGTTGAAAGAAGATAGCATCCCGAGGTCTGCCAAAGATTTGTAGGGTTCAAAACTCAAAGTAGTCGAGTTATCAGGCAGTGTAACTGCGAAAGTGCCGGCTGTAGCGACGCCGAAGTATGAACCTACGTCAAGCACTTCGCTACGGCCAATATGAGCTTTTGAGGAGCTTGTGCTGGGGTCCATCTGGCCGGATAAGGATATTACGGCTTGCAGGAATGGCTCGAATCCTATCAATATTATCGTGACTATTGCGCCAACGACAACCCAATGACTAGAGAGAGATTAGTTTTTTAAGTCTTGATAAGATGTTAGTATATCTTCAACTCTCACCTGGCTCGAAGCCAAATGACGAGCCAGAGGCTACCCCACGGCCCGCGGCTTGCCTCGTCGAACCTATCAAATGCAATGAGAGTATCCGTTCGCCTTTTGAACCAGTTCCATTTGGCCTGGGCGAGACACGAGCTGATGGCGAATCCCATAGAAGTTCGAGAGATGGCCCCCAAGGTAGAAATTAGAGCGTTCAAAGAAAGAATGCCATGCCATTGAGATAGAGGGCGCCCGTCAACGTATACGAGCAATGCAACCAAGATCATCATGGAGCTGAAGCTGATAAATAGCGCAAAGGTTTCCCAATTCCAGTTGCTCCCGCGTTTGGAGATAATGTGGCGTCTTGACTGAGATGATGATGTTAATAGAGGAGCATCGGCACTCGCAGCCGTGACGGTTGGAAGAGAAGAGGCTATTGAAGGAACCGGCTTTCTGAGGAACGTATATATAGAGGAGGATTCATCTCGGGTATGTAGAGACGAGGGCACGTCACTTCTGACAGCATGCTGTCCATCGAAGGAGGGTGCCGGTCGAATGGTAGAGAGTGAGCTGACGTTGGTCAGAGAGTGACTGAAACCACCGTCGAGAGAGGCGTTCGCGTCAGTCCGTTCATTCTCTGTTGCCGTAGGTAGATCCATGTTTGGAATACTATGAATTTTGCTTCGTTTTCCTCTTTCGTCAGTGGCTAAGAGTAGATAACGACAGTGAAAGTTATAGTTTCCTCGTCCGTGAAAAATATTTGGTCGAGGTTATAAGGTACTTATCAAGGTACTTACTGCACGCTAAATGAGTGTAAAACTATCTTATATATACGAACCTCCGTCACACAAAGATACTACAGCATGCTGCGCTAACTCGTGTTTTTAATGCGGAAAAGTCCGCCATGCTGTAGAACGCAGCACGACAACGAATCGCAGTAGCATCTCAACTCCGGCCATATTTGCACTGCCGTCTGTAGGCTGCCGCACTCACTCATCATCCGGTAATGAAAATCAAGGTATTCTGTTCAGCCCGTCTCCTATTAATAGGGCTGTACTGCGAGGTGCGGGTGACCTTTCAGCTGAGATAGTATAACGCCCTAGATTTTCCATTGCCGTTTTCTCTTCGGGCTACCGCGATGCCGGTATTGCTGCTTACTCACCGGTCTCCGTACGCTCTCCTCATGTTTGTTCCACACAACTCTTGAAGGGTAGTATCTTCACTATTTATAAATTAACTCTATAAAAATCGCAATATTCATGAGACAAGGTCCTCGTTTCGGTTTCAGACTACAAGCCAACTTGTGAGAATATATATGATGCCCGTATAACACAGCGCGATTTCATTAATTCTTATTCTTATTGTGAATGTGTACTGGAAGAGCTATGGTCTTGGTAGACTCTCCAATTAAGGTCCTCGTAGACTTCAAGCTCTGTAGGCAACCTTTTCGTACTCCCGTATTTTTCTTTCATGTACGTGGTAGCCTGATTGAATGTCCTGTTCATAGAATTACTTACTGGGTCTACTCTTTCGTTAATGGAGTCGAAGCGGTCATCCCAAAGTGCTAATTCCTTAGCCAGTCTACCTTCCCAGGGTGTCAGCTTCTTTGGTACTATGCCTTCCCAGGGCTCTAGTTTTTGAACTATTTTACCTTCCCAACGTGCTAGCTCTTCTGAATATCTACCTTCGAAACCGCGAGGCCTCTCGCGGGATGCAACTCGATATGTGGTGTCTTCGCTTTGCTCAGAATGTAATATGTCGTATGAGATTTTGAACTTCTTCAGCCTTTTCGCTAAATCGCTCTCCGAAAGAGTATTGGCCTCTGGTCCTATATCGTTTCGTATGGATTCTGAGCAATCAAGCGCAAGCCGCATAGTCCCAGCTGTCCGGATGGGTTCCTTATTGACGAGGTCGCTGCGGAGCGATAGACGAAGATAGCATATAAGGCAGCAAGCCATCCAAACAGCTTCGAGGATGAGTCCCAAACGAATAAGGTAGCTGGAAAATCCCCATACGTATCCTGGGGCTGTATTACATATTGCCCTTTCCGCGCTCAAAATGTCGAGAGATATTGGTTCCCCTTTGTAGCAAACGCAATTTCCAAGTTTAGTGAACGCAGTATTTCCAGAGCATTTATAACCCACGTCGAGGAAAGGAGCAGCAAGTGATACAGGGTTATCATTAAGCCAGATGGTGGAATTGTAAGGCAGTACGCCGGGGTCAAGGGAAATAGATTGGTTCAGAGTAAAATGAGACCATTGTGTTTTCTCGAAGTTTGTTTCGTTGAAGGGATAAACATCAAATTTATCATCGTTAGATGAACCAATTCCTGATTGCGCTGGGCCACGATATTCGAGAGCTTCGAGAGATAGGAAAGGTGCGTTTCCACTCGTATTGGTGCAAGCGGATTGATTTGTGGACAACCAATCTATCCTTTCGAATCCTATATCAACAGATTGGGCTGGTGGTTTCAGACTGGACTCTGGTCCACTGGACAACCATCCCGCAGGGTACAGTGATATTTGCAATAATTGTGCAGTGAGCGCATCTTGTTTGATGGATTAGGTGCCGTAGTAGTGAGTAAGGTAGAGTCGAAACTTACAAGCACGTATATTCGCAAAGTTACGTGAGATATTGAGCTGAGTATCAGAGCCATCGTAATCCTGAAGGTGATCCCAGATACTTATATCGGTAGTGGTCTTCCAGCCCCCAGGTGTGTATTCCAGGTTGTCAATTTTTAGAGTCTGGGACTGCCCTTCAAAAGTACTGAAGCAGAGTTCGGCGCTGGTGTACTTGGATGGTTGGATCATGGACTGGATGCTGGAGAAATTAGGCCCGATTTCGACGTAAAGATCCGTGGCATTGGTCCAACCAAGCCTAAGCGGATCAATCACCCAGCAGAGCGAAAGGTGTTCACTGTCTAGCGACACAATATCCCCTTGGGCCATTGCATAGAGTTTATGAGCCTGGTTAACGTACCCTGTCGCCGCACTAAAGATAATTGGGAACAATATGGTATAGCCGATGGTGTACACTGTGAATATGCTGCAAAGGAGTACGGAGTAACTCCTCGTGGAAAACAACGAGCTCAGGAGTATCCAAAGGGTCTCTATAGAGGCTCGAGAGAACGACAGCGTGGTGTAGTAGCTATATGTCACGCTTGAGGTCTCCATAGCAAAGACAAGAAGTGGATGGATGACGGTGCGATAGAGAACCCAGCCATGAATCAAGCGCCCGCCTTGGCCTACTGTGGTGTCCCAAGTCATGTCGATGAGCTTCGCTTGAGCGAAGGAAAAGCTGCCGAATGTCAAGTCCAAGTCGAAGTTCCGTTCCGCTGGATCATCTGCCTCGTCGGCGCACCCGGGATCAAAGAAGTCCCTGTCTCCTTGGACCGGTATTAACTGGCTAGCTATACCGCAGCCGATACAAAGTGAAAGGAATAATAATCCGATAATTCGCTTTTTATGTCCAAGTTTGGTAATTTTATATCTGTTAGGCGATTTTGCTGCTTCTGCCCCTGCGGCCTGAAGAGCAATTGATGGATTGGCATCGCAGGCCGTCGAGTTATTTGACTCCATCCTCACCTTGAAGAAGTGACACCATAAAAAATGAACAAAATCCTTAAGTGACGAGATCCTGCAACTTGAGCTTTTCAAAGCAGCCAATGTACCTGGGTAAGCTTCATTGGTAGGTATTTTAAGCGATCCGTAACATCTGAGAAAATCTGCGTCTTACCTGCCGCGCCACAGCCTTCATCATGCATTAGTTATGTACCTACCAATAAATTAGATGTATATAGTAGGCTGTCAAGGCATTCCGGGATTAATATCTGCATCTTCGTCTCATTCTCCTATTCGTCTGGCAGGCCAACCACCATACAAGCCCCCAAAGATGTACCCCGGACCTATGAGGACAATTGAAGTTATTAAATCTGTATACGCGTGCGTATTCTACCTTAGGTACCTGGCACATAGACACCTGGATACCTACCTGGCATGTAGGTGTGTCTAAAATAAGAATTCCAGGTAGTACCAATAGGGGCAGTGATTAATTGCATTTCAACACCTCTTACACTGGACTTCGCCGCCGCCTCGCTGGCCATGCTGTGAAACATATTAGGGTCGCAAATGTTAGGGTGGAGCAAATCCTTCCCGCTACGAAAATGGGAAATCTGCGCAAGTCATAACTCCACACACAAAGGAGTTGGGGTAGGTCCTACGGAAATAGGAATTCACGCCGTGCCTTATATATTAAAGTCGTCCCACGGCTAGACTTCCTATGGTAACCACCCATCCCAATACCCCTTTTCCCTCAAGCACCCCTCCTCGCTCTTGTATCGGCGCCGAGATAGTCGATCGGGTTTCGGCACAGGGGACACGTGTTCTGGTTGCTGCTCTGGAACCACTTGTACAGGCAGGTGCGGTGGAAGAGGTTCCTGCACGTCTGGCAGCGCTTGTCCGGCATCTTCTTGTCGGTGCTGATGATACTGTAGCAGATGGCGCACTCCGTCTGCCCCTTCATGGCGCCGACAATGTTGCGCCGGAAGGTCGCGAGACCGTCGATTATGCTCCCGCCCTGGCAGTCGCGTGGTGTCAGCTTATCGAGGTCCGTGGTAGAATAAAGAAAAACTTACCGAAAAAGTAATTACGCCCTGAGTCGTCATAATCCAGCTCTGCCATTTCCTCTCGTTGACCGCTACACGATTAATGCCGGTTACGGTGACCCCTTCGAGCGGGTATTCTTGTGGAATACGGATTGAGATCGAGGCTTGCTGTTCGTCTATCTCGTACCCGGCCACGACTTCCCTGGCGGTGCGGCTGACCCTGACAATCAACTCTTTCTCATCCTCCGCTGGTGGCTCCTGAGTGTCTTTCCAGGTATCGACATCATCTAGTGCGTCTGAGATGATAATTGGGGAGAAATATTTCGCCATCCAACTAGCCACGGCGATCTTCGTCTGCTTAGAACGGCACTCAATGTACCATGCCTTGAAGATACCAGGTACATATTTCAGCACAAGGTAATACAGATGAATTAGCAGCCACTGCATATTTCTTTCTTCGTTTTCGGCTTCGGCAAGCTTGATATCATATTCTCGAATCTGATCCTCTGTAAAATTGGCCCTGTCTAGACTTAATGGACGGGCTGCTGAGTGCCCCAGGACATCGAAAGTGAAATCCATCAGAGGGCCGACATAATTAGCCGTCTTGAGATTCTCAGCGTAGTCACTTCGAACTTTGAAGGACGCTGTTCTAAACGCGTCAAATACCAAGTGCCACGAGAGTAGATAAGAGCGGATTGACGTCGGGAAATGGGCAAGGACATCATCAGAGTATGCCTCGAGTGTTGGTGCGTCCAGAAGAAGGGACAAAAGTTCATCGGGAAGTTGAGCATCTTTCTTCTCTAGTAGGACATCTAAAGATAGTTGTTCCTGAGCTGCCGGGAGTGCTTTGTGAAGAAGAGTGAATGCAGCCGTTTGGATAGCATGCGAGTCACTAGCTACCAGTCCATATATCTCGGAAAGATCTTTGACATGATGTAGAGGGAGCTTTTCGACCTGACGACAGATGATAGAATCCACAATTTGTAGGGGCTGCGTGTCCTTCACCCTATGAAGCTTCAGCAGCTCCAACAATGCAGCTGATCTATTCTCTGCCGTAGATTGTAGGATATCGGTAAGATCGTCATTGGGGTCTTCTAGTGATTGTAAAATGACAATCAGGCGGAGGGAGGAGTGAATCTCGGGCAACCGACAATCAAGAGATTGAATTATCGGTTTCGTCCATAGGTAAGTGCAAAATTCTATAGTTTTATCCCAGTAAGGCCCATACACGTCCTTGATGCATGGGAGGAGGCGCTGGAGAGAACGACAAGCCTCTGCCGCGAAACGATAATCAAGGTCTTCAGGGGTTTCGAGCCAAGTCGTGATCTGCTTCACCGCAAAAACCAGTCGATTGTTTGCAACAGGTAGCTCCCCAATGTCGTATATCTGCATGCAAGCATTGAGAAGCACGAGGGTGATGAGACTTTTTTCCAGGCCGAGATTCGCGCCTGCGACGTCGCTGACCAAACGATTGCAAAAGTTGCTGACGACCCTTGACGCGGATACCGATTCACCCAGACCACCAAGAACTGCAATAGCTGGGAGGGTTGTCGATGGGCTGTTCTTCAGGATGTCCAAGCTTGTCAACCACTGCTCTCCACTAGACGGGAATCCATGTATTTCGGCCAGTGACTGAATCAGCTCACTAAGGGCTCGTGCACAATACAGACTCATTGGTGTTAGGGACCTTGCTTCGTCGATGAGTGCCCGAACAAGGTCGTGTACTAACCCAGGTCCGTCCCTCCAATGGTCCGAATCCGTGGTTAGACCATTGAAAAACGACCGTACGGATGAAATAAGGTCTTCGGCAGCTGATAGGGAAACCTTGGTGGAAAGTGAGGCCCAGATCTTGTTTTCATCCATGATTGTCAGTTGATCTGCTGCTAACCCCATCGTTAGACTGAGGTTCACTAGCACATCGACCTGCCTTGCAACAGGTAGATAATGGAACTGAAATCCTTCGGTAAGCAGCTTGATAGTGTAAATTGCCATTCGTCCAGGGATTGAACACCCCTCTCGATCTCGTCGTACAGATGTATTCGATGTAGTTGACGATGTTATGGGGAGAAAATAAGCGCCACCGAGGATGCTTGTGAGGGCAAGGGACGGGTTAAGCGTCTCTTGTAGGAAGCGTTCTAATTCTTGCCTCCATACATTTGTGTCTGGCAATAACTGTTCCAGCTGTTTGATGCGAACTACGTCGGTGGCCGAAATATGAGCCTGCATAGCTTGCTGAACAAGAGTATCGACGCTGGAAATAATTAATAATAATATGATAACAACTAGGAGCAAGACTTACGCAAGCGAACTTGGGTCAGCATTTGAAATGCTTTGCTGTATCAGACCAAGTGTGCGATAACTGTTAGCAGAAGGATTATCCATCAGCTGCTTCAGCGTCGCGATATCAGAGGTAACATCAAACCGCTCGGACAAGCTGAGTAAGTTGGTCATCAAGTTCACATGAGTTTCTTCGTCCTGGATTAAAATATCTGGTTTCCTTTCTGCTATAAGGCGTAAGCCCTTGACCACCCCCGGATTGGGCTGGCCTAAAGCGTTCGTGATGCGACCTCCAAGCTCTTTTGCTAACTGCCTTGCGGCGGTATCCGTTAACGTACCATATGTAAACACGGCGTCGAAGAGGTCCCATCCTAGGCTTGTGTCGTTAACGGCACATGCCAGACACCGCCGTATTAGCTCTCCTTCTAGGGCTTGGATCTGTTGGGTGAGAGGGCGAGCATATTCTGTGGAGATTAGCGTGGTAAGTGCTGGCAACGCCCCGGGCTGGTCTGTGTGCTCTAAGAGAGCAGTGATATTCGCTTTCCATATTTTCTCATACTTTTGCTGCTGTTCGGGAATTTGGCCTAGCAGGTTAATACTCGAGAAGATGTAGGCTGCGGCGGGCGATTGGAGGAGTTCAACTTGGTTTTCTGACAACAGGCCCTCCAGATAGCCGAATACTTCGTTTGTACTGTCCGAAGACTGCTTGAAGAGTCGCGGGGATTGTCTGAAGGCCGATTCCACGGTCGCAGCGGCTCCAAATGGCTTCCAGTTTCTTGTTTCCAGCAACTTGAAGACATCCTGGAGCAGTTCTAAGGAATATATGGCAGGTATATTCGGGATTGGGCGGTCAGTGCCGAGTGTCTTCTCATGAGCCTCCGAAATCAAGCCCGTTAAAGCGAACCATCTATTGCCCTCGTCGGCTACTGATTTTTGGGATTTTTCATACTCCTTGGATGCCTCCGGCAAGGAATTTCGTATACGATTTTTGAAATTCTCTTTCCACTGGTTCCATTCTGATCTTGTCGCTTCCACCACTTCCTCAAATGGCGAGGTCGCTGTCGAAGTGTACGCTTTAATGAGAACAGTAAGTTGGCTCCCGGAAGCCCATGTTGATGTTTCAGGGGTTGGATAGAGATAGTTCGCAATGAGGGGGAAAATGTTTTCCTGCACTAATCTGACTCGATCCTCACCGGACTGCACTGTCGTGATAAATCGTCGAGCAGTGTTGAGGTATGTCGACCAGCCATCAACAGCGTTGCTGCGAGGTTCCTCTCTACTAGTAACACCTAACCTCATGGATTTCAAAAATCCTTGGGCACCATCTAGGTTTTCCGGGAGTATGCCAGCAGGTATAACTTCCAGTAAACTGTTAAGCAAAATCCAGAATTTGGAGGTGCTACCTTGTGAGCCCCTCTCGAGGAAGCCTTTCAGCCTGGAGGCCAACGACTTCTTCCCACGATACTCGGACGTCCAAGTAGTCGGGTGTTTTACAGTTAGCTGAGTCAATACGCTTATGTATTCTGTCGCGGATCCAGTCTGGTTGCTCTTTAAGCCCTCCCCAACGAAAGTCTTGCTGAGTCGGGCAAGGTCTGCCGCGATCCTGCCCGATCGTTTCTCAAGGCATGCAGATAGAAGTTGGCTGGACAATCGCCTAACGACAGCGTCATTGGTGGTCACACTCGCCCAAACTTTGTCCTGCTCGAAAAACTGATCATATATGTCCTGGCATTTCTCAAGATCCGAAAGATCGAGCTTTTGCAAAAGATTTAACACCAGAGCTAGACTACTACCTAGGACTCGATAGTACTTGGCTTCGGCGTCATCGGAATTCGTAGATCGTTCGTCGCTCAGCGTTTCCGCGGTCTCTTTTATCGCATCAGATGCATATTCCAGGATTTGGGGTTGGCATCGTCTCCAGAATTGTATCACTTTCTCTGGGGTGGTGAGAAAAGAGGATAGCCCTTCCGTAGCGGCGCGAGAGACAGCCTTGTCCCGGTCAAAGGTACCGGCAAGCCAAGACCCGACAATCTTGGGCACACGTCGTTCCATACGCTTGCGCGCAGACTTCATCGATTCGAATTGTAATATATGGGAGAGTTCACGGACGCGGCGGGAATTGTCTATTGAAATGCGAGGGTATATTTGGACCTATAATACGCATTACTAACTAAGCACAGAAACGGATATATCTGCCGTATAGGACGTACCCAAGCTTCTAGGATGGGCTCCTCTGTGCCGCCATTCTGTTCGTAGGGATGCGCCTGGACGTATGTCAGCAGCTCCTCGAGGGCTTTCGCCTTGGTCGTAGCATCCTTCTTTTGTAGATTCTTGAGCGACACGACAACATTGGCATCAGATACGGAAGAGAGGTCGGGCGGTTCGGCTAGGTAGGAGAGGTCGGTACCCCTAGCAGCGGTCGAGAAAGCGCCGAAGGAGCTGGAACCGAAGCTCGCGGGGGCCTTGCTGCTAGCAGCGCGCGACTTAAGGGGCTTGCGACTCATAGTAGCGGGAGGAGTCGCTATATTCGTGAGATCATATAGATATCTCTCATTGGCCCCTAAGCCCCTATTGCGGTTCAGTGGAAATCAAACGAGAGTCGGTCGGTATGTATTCTGTTCAAGACAAAAAAGAATGTGTTGAAGCTAACTTAGCTAAGCTCAACAGTCAGAAATGAACATTGAATATTCTGACCCCACGGTGGGGTTATTGTTGTGACGTCGAACCGTCGGATTCAGAGGTACGTACCGCGGGTACCCTAGAACTCGCCCCGCTCGCCCTAGAACTCACGGCTGTCACACCCTGTACGTAAGACAGGGGCGTTCCATGTCCTTCAACCCGGGTTAAGCCGAATCTTCTTGTACGCTGGCTTGGCTGGTATGGAATCTTTCAATGTTCTTGGGTACCCCGCAAACCGGCCTCCGCAAAGATGGCTTACATTTACAGTACATACCTAACCTACTGTATGTTTCTGTTGGTTAAGGGTATAGGTAGAGATTGGTGCTTCTCCGCATTACCCTCGTATGTTAGACGCCACATTCCTTGCAGTCTCAGTTCATCATATATGTGGCTCTTAAAGTTATCGCATACATGCTGACATGATGCGAGGATGCTTCACATACGCGTCTCATGTAACGAATACATATGGCCGATCAAATACCCTAAATGTATAACACTACAGCTAGGCACACGTGTAAGTACTAATACGCGGGGTAGTGTCGCGGGCAGATGGGGTCAAACAAAGCACTGTGCCATACTCCCTTATCTGGGGTACCTAAGCTCGACCCCGAATAGCGAACTCTAGGTCTTCTACCAGGTCTTTACCGTAGTCTTCTACCTTAATGCTCCCGAACCTCCCCGCTTTGAGCCTTTACTCCTCATACCTATCTTCTATCTTTATCTTCCTTCCATGCCAAAGTGCCTCGGCCATGATATATGACCAACGAGACACATTGGACATATTTTCCCTAGCCAGCAAGCAGATGATATTGTAGGTCTGTCTGTGGTCGAGTCGTCGGCTTTTGTGTAGGTGTTACCCTTTCGCCATTATTGTCTTACCTTACCACACTAATCCAACGGTGGCGACATCCTCACCACAATCGTCGTCCTGGTTCTCGCGACTCCGCCATCGTTGCTAACGAGCCTTTTCTCTGTAATAGATGATATAGGATGACATCGTCGTTTACGATTTGTTCAAGTTCAACATGTTGACCCGCGTCGCTTGCCCATCCACGCCTGGAGCGAGGCCTCTCCAGACTAGAGCTCTAGTCAGTAGCGGTCTTCGGCCTTCTGCCTCCTCTTTGTTGAATGGAGGACATCGTCAGCAGATCCGTACCTTCCGCTTTGGCATGTGGTCTTCTTACCTTGATCCCGAATTTCAAAGAGAACTACAACACCGTCATCGAATGCTTAAGCACAAATATGCCGAAACGCTAAACAGGAAATTATCCTGGAACCAGCGTCCCCTCCACGGACACCCGAAAGCCATCGTTAAGCACATGCTTCGCAGGTACTGGCATCCGGCTCGGGCGAAAGGCGGTTCGCGGTTTACCAACAGCGATGAGTTGAACGGCCGGCAACACGGTAGAGCTGCAGACACCGGAGACGTGCGTACGGCAACACCATGGACCTACGGTTCCTGGTGGGGTGGTTACAGCAGTCACTATGTCTCCTCGCCGCGCAATTATAATACGTGGAAGTCGCAGCTCGACGAAGCTTTGAGTCATTGGTCCGAACATGCCTCAAAGAGCACGACTCGGGCAGAATCCAGCCACTATTCAACCAAAAGCCAGGCAAGTTCCGAAGCCAAACCAAGTACGACAGACGACGGACAAGGAATCAATATCACGCCTACGGAAGATTACATAATTGATCCCATCACAAACCGTAAGGTCCCAAGAACGACGTACGGCTCAATGGAGGATACAGATTTATCCTCAACCGATTCTTTCAAGGCGTATAGGGCTCAGTTCACTACATTTGCTCCTCCCAAGGACGAAGCAAAGCAGCATCCCATCTACTCTGATGGACCACCACCTCCTGCCGAGCTTAAAGAGTACGGCCAAATCAACGTTGACAATGTACTCTCCGATGGCGTCAATAACGACGGCCACGATGCGACAACGGCATCGGAAGGTGGCGCCGAGAACTATCGTCATCCGAACCTGCAAGAAAATGAGTATGCCCTCAACCATCTCCCGCCAGAGGAGCCAGTTGAGCAGTACGACGATCTTGACGAGTACCAAACGTACCAAAAAGATGGACCTGATGAACAGGTCCCAGACTCAACCAAGAAGTATGAGGATCTTGATCAGTATAAGACTTATGGGCCCGAGGAGACAGAAGACGCAAATGCGGACGCGTCTCGGGACCATAAGGAGCTGCACGATTACAAGCCCTACCTGTACAACGAGAGTGTAGATGCAACAAAGCAGCCGGCTCAGTACGATGACCTAAACGAATATGGACCCTACAAGTACCAAGAAGACAAGACCAAGGACGAGCCTACTCAACAGTATGACGACCTTGACAGATACGAACACTATAACGACGAGGGCAAACCTGTGGATAACCCGACCCCCAAATACGAAGATTTGAACCAGTACGATACAACTGACTTCAAGGATTCCTTCGCGGAGGAGAAGCCTTTCCAACAGTACGGAGATCTCGAGAAGTATAGGACATTCAAGCACCAGGAACTCGACAACCAGGTTAAATTTGAGCAAGACATCGTTGCTGAGAGTCTAAAAGAATTTGATGCGAAAGAGCAAGAGGTGAATCCTGCTGAGAACCTACAATCTAGCATCGCTAATAGACTCGAAAAGCTCGACCTTAGCGATGCATCTCCTATTTCAAAGTCACCTTTCTCGACTCGTACATTCTCGTCTCTCCATCAGAGCGATCAGCACTTGACCGCCAAGGCAGAAGCACGCGAAATTCTGGAACAAGCCGTGGTTAGCCATAACGCAGCATCTGACGCGGCGGATCGAGAAGCCAGTTCCAGTGTTAAAAAGCTGCGCATGAGCTCCCTTGGTAATGAAAACTCAGCAGGTCAACACAAATTGACTGGTAACTATGTCCGCGATTTCCCCGAAGAATTTTCTGGATCATGGAGTACTTCGCCTCCGGAGTCGGAATCGAGAAGTCTCGATCAAAAGACCGCGGATCTCCAGGCTTCTGAAAAGCAGTACTCGGATCAACTCTCCAGGTCCATGAACTCTCTGAGGTTGGAAACTAGTTTGGATAGGCAGCAGGCCGAACCGAAGCAGGAACCCGCGCTCGATCCGCAAGAGACGCAATCTACAAAGGGCATGTTCAATCACCACTCTACAACGGAGGCCGAAGTTGACCCATATTCTAGAGAACCACAGGGATTAGAAACGTCGTATACTAGGGAATGCGACGGTGGGGTTTCTTCTTCTACTTTCATTAAAACCTACGGTGATGAACCATTAGGAGTAGTTTGGGAGCATGCATCAACGGGAAAGGACCTAAGCCAAAGTATGCCGCCATTCGAGTCATTATACCATAGAGACCCCGAGGTTGATGGACTACCAATGCCATCGTCCAAACCGGATTCAAAGGCCGAACCAGATCAAGCTGCTAAACCGACGGTGTACAAGATCCTAGCCTATGATCCAACCATGCAAAAAATCAATACTGCTGAGACTACCTCAGTCGTACCTGATCAAGCATCTCCGCTCACACCGGCGGAGGTGCTTCTTCGCCTATCAAATCCAACAAAATTCTTCCCGCACTTCGCGCCACTGCAAGCCGAGGGCTTCGAGATCGTGTCTGGCGGCGGAGACATTCTAGTCTTCCGCCAAGTCCGACCCGGCAAAGTAGCGCATGCAGAGTCTTCAACGCCAGTTAACCCTATCGATATGATGGGCAAGCCGACGGCACTCCCCAATGCGGCAGCGTTCGTGTCGCCGACAGGGTTTGTCAACTACGACATGCCGCAAGTCGAGGAGGAGACCCAGACAACCCCTTTCCGCTCCAACATAGATGTTAGGAGGGAAGAGCCCGTCTTCAGCGGCCCCAAGTCACCGACTCCCGAGGAAGTACGAAGCCGAAAAAAGAAGAGTGTCGGAAGGCGAGTCTTGATCGGCGGCGCTTGGGTAGCTGGCATCTCGTACGCTATCGGTGTTGTAAGCGAGTACTTCCTAACGGGAGGTGCTGACGGCAGGGGCCCGACAGGATTCTGAAGGCGTTTTGATAGGCGATCAATTTGTGTTATCAGACTGTTTTTTTTGGCACGGGATGGATGGACCATATGGCACTTGGGATTATTGGGACCTTGTACGGCATCGTCACGGTAGGCAAGGAGCTTGTCTTTTGGAATCGGATCTGGAATTCTAGGGATGGGATGCTGGGAGGCGTCAACTCTCCGCTTTATTGTACAACAACTCGGCTGGCTGGCATACTATTACCCCCTCTTCGTTGTGTATACTTGACATGCCGAGGTCTAGGCATCGCCTCCCCAATCTATGACTATTTCAAACATATTTAACGAAACCTTGATATTGATAGTTTGTAAATAACTCAAGTGATAACAATGTGATAGTGGTAGTCAAGTTTCTGATCTCTGGGCTACCGGCTGTCCTAGGTTGTCGTAGAGGGGCACTTAATAAAGAGAGCCCATCGGACGATTCGACCCTATTTCCGATTTCTCTTACTCAGATTTTGGTCTGCGGGAGGGAATCGTCAGATTAATATCAACAGCCTACAGGTCACATACAAATACTGGCAATAATACGTGATGTTTTTATACCATTATCGAGGGTAAGTTAATATACAAACTTTTTAACCCTTTTTTTCTCTTCTTCTTTCGAATGTCCTGACACAATCTGCCTTCGCTTGCCAACTGGCTAAGCTCACTGATATGTAGCAGCACCTCTTTATTTTGAAGAAGGTGACCACTTTCTTAAAACTCCAACTCCTACCAAACTCCATCAATGTTCCCCCAAACGACGCATGATTTTTAAAATCAATCGAGCCCACTGTTGCGCACACCCCGCAGTTCTCAAAGAGAAGTAGTGAGATATTCATCAGTGAGAGGGGAGGGGGTAGCGGGGAGGGAGAGAGGGAGAGAAGCGATGAACCGAATAGCAGGATAATCCCTCCGAGCTAGTTTGAAAAGTAGTAGAGTAGGGGGGTCGTTTATGAGGTATGTTGAAGGGAGGAAAACCTCCCCCTTATTTGCATTCGGTGAAGCCGGGGCTCTCTTGGAGGTCACACACGCCGCTCATCTGCAGCGCGTGTTTCTTGTCCTCCATATGGTACTAGAGTTTTACACTTGAAGTCAGCAATTGTTCTTTTATTCTTACGATATTGCCTCCCCCGCCCAACCCCCCTTGCATGAACAAAAGAGGGGAAAGGGGGAAGTGTTACTCCAACTCCCTACCTCACACTAGTCTACATCGAAGCGGCAACGTTGAAGGAGGAGGAACACGACTAGAGATGACATAGGAAATATGAATCAACTCACGCTTTGCTTGCGCCCGAGCGACGGTTTCCAGCTGTCCGTCCTGCTCATCGCACGCGCGGCCTCCTTATCGTGCTGGGGGCTGGAGGGCCCTGA
>JAOWAP010000443.1:0-21853 GCA_028565235.1 Hypoxylon lenormandii
GTCGCCGGGCTAGCTCGAGGTAGAGCTGCCTTGAGTGCGCGCCTCCCTTCTCGCGGGACAGCGTGATGAAATTGACGACGCCGAATGCGTCGGTCCACAGATACCGGCCGTGGTGTCCTCCTGCCCCTGGATTACTGGGCGGCTGCCACGATCCCGGATCAGGGGTGTCTGTCGGGTACGGCCCGTAGACCCTTTGCATCACCTCTTCGAAAAGGGGTAGTCTTCTGGCTTTGCGGTTCATCGCTACTGAGCCGCTTTGTCGAAATAGATGTTATGAAGAGTGTTGTGGATGGGAATGGACATGGAGCAAGGGGTCTCAGGGAATGCAGTCAGTGGATTGAAATAGCCACCCCCGACAGATCATGGAAGAGGCATAATCGTTCGAGCTCAAGGCGATTTAGATTATTCTTGAAATGGAACATAACTAGCCAATCCTGTAGATCAATAGCCCTGGTTATTAGAGGCTTCGATATGGGAAAGTGGAGACGATGCCGGCAGTATTTGTGACGCAACAATTACGGATCAGAAAGGAGTTTTCCTGCAGTCAGCTAATACGGCAATGCGAATTCCTTGGGTGGCATCACAGAGACGAAGGAGGTGCTCCGATTCGCCGTCCCAAACATTTTTCTCGGTCGTATTTGTAGTTGGTGTCATTTCGCTGCAGCAGGACGACTTCAGATTCTGTATGTACAATTTCGTATAATTAGAACAGTCTTGAGTCTTGATTGGGCTGGAGATATGGTAAAATTTTGTGATATGTCAGGTATCTCCTTAGGTACCTACCTAGGAGGTAGGTAAATATGATGGATTTTGTTGCGCAGCCTGATGTAGTTCTAGAGTCAGTCTAATGGTCCGCCCTACCTAGGTACTAATAAGGGAAGACATGATTTTGGATCCGGAGAATAGCGACAAACGCTTGATGCCTCGTAATGGTTCCACCATTTATATTAAAATGCGATAGTTATCAATTGAGATAAAAGATGGCCAGTTACTGACTGGCACAAACTAGGCAAACATGCCAAGAGAAACAAGTGACTGGCATGGCAAGTGATATCTTCGGCATTATCTCTTATAATTTAGGCTTAGGTACCTAGATACATTACCTGCCATGGACCTGCCCTCTTGTGTCTTCCGCGGTTTTATTAGTTAAAACATGTGTGATGTTCATGACTCCATAAAGAGGTCTGTGAGTCGATGTTGAGTTCAGGGGCTAGACGCCAATTCGAAATGATGATCGATCTATCGACGTGTTTCCTACCTCCTTCTAAGGTGCATGGAGTCACGCAAGGGAGTTACAGTTGTAAAATCTCCTCGGGTGACTCTTTGACAGATAATTAATTTCGAAGAGATTATTGTGGACACCGAAGAGAGAGGAGTAGTATATATATATACCTCCTGAGGGCCGTGGGATAGATTTAATTAACCCACTACCATTGAATTCACATCAGCTTCTTGAATTTTCTCAATATTAGGTAGCTATTGCAAAAGAAAACTTTACCGATCTTCTCCCTACGTATACCTACCTCCTATTTACTTAACTTCCAATGGCAAATCTCATCTTGCCGGAAGTGGCCACCTCAAGCCAAACAACGTCTCTCCTCAGTCTACCGATTGAATTGATTCGAGAAATCTGATGCAACGTAGACACGCCAGATCAGCTGGTGCAGTTTGCTGGCGTATCGAGGAAAATCCGTTCTGCAATCAGCCAATTCGATATGTACACGAAAGACGCGATTTACCGGCGAGAACTTCATTACCAGAAAATACGAATAACGGAGATTTTGTATCATGACGCTCTCATGCCTGAAAGTCACCAACACCGAATATCACTTGGTTGATCTATCATACAGGGGGCATTGAATTGACCAGACTGTCACGAGACCGCCCAAGCGATGAGGGAAACTAAGACGTTGTTGCACGAGACTCATCGTACGCCTCCGATACCCCTGGTGGTACAAGAATCCGGTACTACCATCCTAGGGGCCATGATACCTTCTGGATAGTAAGGGCTAAGGTTGTGTGGCAATACCTAAGCCCTGACACAGACAATGTATCGCAACCTATTGGGGAAATTTACCCCATTCACTAAAAGGAGATCGGTTTGACATATTCATCGGAACTTGCAAGAGTTTGACTAGAGATTTTTACGGATGCATAGGAGTGCTCAACTACCTGTAAGAATGACCCAATGCTAAAGACTTGTCACAGGAAAGACGTACGAGCCCGGACATCAAGACAACACGAAGTCTTTAAACCTTTTCATCCCCAAGGCTTGGAACAGTGTATGAAATCAATTAATCATATAATCAATTTGATTGACGATTGACTTGGTTCAGACTGCTTAATTAGAAAATTCTAGAAAATTATCCCGGCCAATTAGTTTTTTTTCCTAATTGGTGGAGCAACCAGTTAAAATGAGGTGTATCATGACCTACTAATTATTTGATTGGGTAGTAATTAATGGGCCTGTCCGTATATATGAATAGCAAATGTCACGATAATTCTTGGTGGTTTGGAGCTTTCACCTTTTCATGTGGGTCCTAGGGCCTGGAAGAGCCGCCTTATTGGCCAGATATATTTAACCTGTTCGGAATCAACCAACAGCCCTGCCAACTCAATCAGTTGCAAATATTCAGAAAGACTCATACGCCGGTTTGGAACCCCTCCAGATTCTAAGTTCATATCCACTACCTGGAAATTACAAAGCCTGCGTCTCTATTTTTCTCTATCTGTATCTTCTTCCCCGAGATCCTTCACAATGCCGGTGGTTTTATCCGACAAAGACCTGCCCAAACCGCTCGACACCCCCACGAAGCAGGTCAAATGGGCAAAGAAACTGGCCACTAAGCATCTAGGCAGTGCCGCAAAGCGTGTTAATAAGCCTCCTATGCAGGGAATGTTTAGCAGGACTCTATTCGTGACCCTGGCGGACGCTCGCGAGGTTGTTGTGCAATTCCGTACCGAACCGCTTGACGTTGACGCGTTCAAGGTTGCAAAGGGGGCGTTGGGCCCATTTGTCCCCGATGCTAGAGCTCTTGATGAAAAAGAGTTGGAGGATGAGGGTGCCTGGGCGTACTCCTTCTCTCTTATGCCGGGGAAAATGTGGCATCACGGAGTTGCTGGTAGAGGTGCCGAAGGGCGTATTGCAGTTAATAAGTCTCTCGGTCGCGTCTTTTCGAAGGGTTGCCTCGCCAATACCAGTGATGAGGCTGTCAGAAACAACATTCGCCCCCACCTAGATGCCATCTTGGCGTCTCCATTAGAGGAAATACTCCCTTATAAGGCTACTCTTGAAGGTTACATTAATAACCTTGACACGCTGGCTGGACTCCCGCTATGGGTCGCGCATTACGACCTTAACGACGTGAACGTCCTCGTTGACGAGAATTGCGATGTTACCGCTTTAGTCGATTGGGAATTGTCTAGCCCTTTGCCTTTCGGAACCGGCTTTGGTCGCATCCACACTCTTGCCGGCGAATACACTGGAGGCGAGTTTTGGATGCCTGACGAGTTCGAGGTGGCGGAAAGGGGATTTTGGAAGGAATTGTTTGACGGAATGCCGGAGAACATTCGAAAGATTTTGGAGGAACGTATCAACTTGGTCCAGGATGCAGTGATCCTCGGAACTTTGCTGAACTGTTTCTTCCTTGAGAACGGGAAGGTAGGCTTTAGCAAAGTTGTCTTGAAGGCACTCCCGAAGTTTCTAACTTATCGAATCCCTTTCATTAGAGGGCATGAGCAGCCATATCGAGAGTAGAATAGAAGTTCTACCTAGTTTAGGGGCCCCCAGCTCTGAAATTACGCTTACGTGATAGTTTGCGAAATTGAAGACATTCTGGCAGCCTACTACGAATCGGAGGATATGCCCTTAGAGCGCAAACTTCATGTAGAGTAAACCAATGTTAGGAAAGTAGTTGATTTGAAATATTCAATAAGTCGATATTGTTGTGTCATACGCTTTGCATGACATCCAACCGATGCAGCGCTGTTTGATTTGCGGGAAACCGTCAAAGTGCCAAAAATGCCATGACCGAACGATGGTATAAGTTTTAAACTCCCGGGAAAACCTGCCCCCTATAACATTGGGCTTCGAGCATTCAACATATAGAGCGACGCTGCTTAGAGCTTACTCCTCCGGTGAGGCATATTCTTGCGGTGATGCAGCGCTCATAACCCGATCTCCTCGGCTATGAAAGCGTCGACCACCCTGACCATCGAGCCGTCGCGCGTCAAAGTCAACTTGTGTATATATTCGACGTGGTAGCCTCTGCCATATTTTCTCCCGTAAGCGTACCCGTAGCAGACGACTACTTTTTTGGTCTCGTCGATGACCATGTCGAATAGGAAGGCGTTGTGCGTATCGAACGCGTCTAAGTAGCGTGATTGGGAAGCGATGTGTTCGTCGCGGCCTCGGGCTGGGATGTCGAGCGAAGATGGGAACGTGTGGACGACGAAGTTTGGAGTGGTAAGGGTGGCGATGGTGGCTTCTCTTGCGTCCCTTTGTGTTTTATCCCAGTTGGCTGTGTCCCATTGGATCGCAGTGAGGAACATTTGCTCGCGCAGAGTCGGAGGCATTGCGAAACGAGAGTTGCAGATCTAATCACTAATAGTAGATGGAGATCGAGATGAGATAGAGATGTCGGGCTATACTATGTTGTTCTAAGTCGTGGCAGTAGAACTTGCAAGTCTTAGGGAGAGAATGGAAATAGGGAAAAGGTAAATTGATGAAATCTAAGCGAAGTAGGTAGGTATTTAGGTTTGTTGGTAGGTGCAATACGAGTTCATTAGGAGGCCACGACGTACTTTGGAAAAATGGCAAGTACAAAGCTCTCATCGACCCAGGTGGTCCAAAACACCTACGGAGATTCTCGCATCATATTTTCTTCGAACATAATACCTAGGTGCACTTTAATCAGTGAACCAAGGGGGCGCAAATTTTCTCAGTTTTAAGGTAATATGTCCCAAGCACTAATTAACAGCAAATAACAGCAAATGATATCGGGTACCAGTGCCTGGAGCACGAAGCATACGACCATAGAAGAAATAGTAAATTGATTCCTAGTGGACGTTCGGAGTGCCCTTAAGTCACCTTTCATCATGTTGCTCTCCTGGCCTCAGTCTTGTCAATCGTATCTGGAAGCCCAAGTGGAATTTCAGCCCTTTGAATTTCAGCCCTTTGAATTTCGAGAAGATCCTCAGGACAGAACTTGAGGCACAGAGTGGTCATGTTATCTTTCACACTGTCCATCGTTAGAAACTACAGACGACCCCATGCTGTTCGATAACTTACATTTGTCGTTGATTACAACCGGGGATGAGAATTGCCGCTGCAAGGTCATATCGTAGAGAGTAAAGGAGGTTCCTATCATCCCATTCGTCTTCTACTGGAATATTAGTATCCTATCATAAGCAAGAATAATCAAAGTAGGAAATCTTGACCTACTAGGCTCGGATGGCGGGAAGTTTTGCTTGTAGCTTTCAACGTATGCCGGGGCGCTGAGCCTGTGCCTCACAGCTCTCCAGTTTCCAAGTTCATATTCATTATGAGCATAGAAAGAACAAGCATCGAAAATGAAAGGCTCGCCCGTGTTCGTGTCCGTGGCCGTATTCTCATCCCAGAGATCGCCATGGACCAAGCACGGCTTAATTGTTCGACCTCCAGACTGCAAGGGCTCAAGAAGCCGCGGGATCACTTTGTTCAAAACAAGAGAGCATATTGGATAAAACTCTGGCCAGTCTCCATGTTTCTCAAAGTCCATCTTAATCAGCCGCGACAGCTGCTTTTTGTACATGGCTGACCACGACTCTTCCCAACAGTTGGTGGCTTGGGGCAACATTGCCAGACATGTAGTGATGTGAAACCCGAACTTTCCAGTAGGTGACACGGATCGTCGATGTAGGTCCGCAAGGCGAGCCGTGAATATGGAAGGGTCAGGAGGTTGTGCTCCCACATGACGGAACTCGGTTAGCAAGAAATATACATCTTCGCCCTTGTCCTCGAATTGTCCCCAGCTATAAGCGAACGGCACAAGACTTGGAGAGACTGCGTTGAGTGCACGGAGTGACTCATACTCGCCTTCTATCATCAAGCGACGAGTGCCACCGTGACTGATCGCCTAATAGAAGCAGTCAGTACGCTATTTGAAGGCATAAATATACGTTAAGGGACAGTACCTTGAAGAAATATGCTTGCATTTCTCCAGTTGGCAGTTCCACGCCGATTCTTGCCGTCTGCCCCCAAAGAGACATGCCGTAATTACGCGCCGAGATAACTTGAGTACCTGAAATTGGAAGTGCTATCGACTCTCAGCATGCTGCTTAGATGTATACTTACCTGGGTAAGGTATAGAAAGTAAGCTTTGTCATACCTTTGATGACCGAGGGATCTAGCTTGAAGCTTGACCTGATAGTAGGCTTAGGAATTGGATTGCTGGGAGCATGCTCGCCCCCGTGCCGATCCACGTCAAAGACATCTTGATTGAAGGTTTCCCAGGAGCTCATAGCGTAGGTTTTGGGCTTAAAGTGCAGCAAAGTATGTTAACCGCGAGAAATGCCTACCCCTTCAATCGATCTGTGAGATGTGGCAGAAAGCGTGAGTTCACGAGATTGAAATGGAATCCGGTTGGAACTAGATAAGAAGGAGGATTCCTACCTGATAATATTAATTATTTACTTTCAGTCTTACTATTCTGACTAGACTCATACTATAGACTGAAGTGGCTTAACCGCCCAACGAGCCGCTAGGGTCTTTTCACAAATAATGTCTAATTATAACAAGAGAATAGATCTTGAACAATTGGGAATATCGTAGAAGGAATTAGCAAAGTGGTTCATGGGTTATAGCTTCGGAAATTTAAAGTTGGACGTGTTAATGCGCCTAAAGACAGAGAGAGACTGAACGAACCCCCTATTATCCCTTATTATCTTATTCCGAGCCTAATAATGCGCGAATATTACGTATAAAAACGTCCCGCTAATGACCGAACGATTCTGACTAATTATCTAGGTACCTCGGAAGACACCATCCCTTACTTCTCCTAAGTGGGCAAACTTCTCATTGCAAGTATTATGATGATCCCTTAGGACTCATTGGTGTCTGTATGCTACCTGAATGCGTTGTGAGTATTATTTTGGCTCATATCCCCGAGGGTTATTTGTGGCTATGACAAGGCAAACTGGTGTATCTTGCCCCGAGGGGATCAGTTATAAAGGTGGGATGGGCCTATCCCACTTCCAAGCTTTTGCCTATGATTTCATTGGTAAACTCATGGATTCATTGGGAGGTACCTAGGTACCTAGGTATCTTCGACTTTTCAAAAGCCCCTTAATCTGAATCGGTTATTCAGAGAACGAAAAGTAGACTTTGTGTGGCAAATATTGCAGGTTATTAGTGGTCCAGCTCGACCTATTCATACCCCTCGATAGAACAACCAAGCCTAATGTCCAGCTGCTATAGCCATTGGCAGCGTACATATCCGAGTATCTGTATATATCGACACACCAAATTGGCCTTCACTGGCTGGTTCCGCATTGACACCTAAGTACTACTACGAGTGTGTGTGGCAAATTAGGTACCTATTATGCATGCTAGGTGTGATTTTGGGGCCCAAAAGATCATGGCTGAAGTTGATTTATTGAGAATTAGAAATACTACCTGCCAGCATGGACACCGAATTTTTAAGCCAATAGAAGGAAAAACATAGAAGAGCTGAGATAAACGGCCGAGTCCAACTACAATATTTCGAGGCCTACCTCATTTTCTCTCTTCTCTTTTCTCTCTTCTCTTTTCTCTCTTCTCTTTTCTCTCTTCTCTTTTCTCTCTTCCCTTATCTCTTTAAACGTATTGGTCTAGGTTAGATTGAACATTTCAATCAAAGCGCCACGAGCTTTCATCACACCTTTGGCATCGGATTTTTTACCGAATTTGAAAGTTTTCGTTCAATTTTTATTATATCGATTGAATGCCTTATATCGACATGCACCACATCATTCTCCTCGTCACGTTAGCCATTTCAGTGGGGTGTTGGCCAGTTTTTGAATCTACACATGAGTCCCGAGACTCACAGCCTGTAGAGCGATCTACAACCAATAGCACCATCATCGGAACTAGAACAATTACACTTAGCAAAGAGATCAACACCACGCTGGCGAGTTTCGTATTTATCCTCACACTGGCAACCTACTGGCTTCTGATGAAATATTCCGTAAAATGGTCAGACGAAATTATCTTGCCATCAAAACTCATCGAGGACAATATTGCCGCCTTTCTGGTCCAAGACAAGCATTGGACAGAGTGCAAATATCCTCATAAAAAGCACACGACGAAATTAGCGATACGAAAAGAAACATGTGACTCCACACGAGGCATACTCGAAATAGCAGAAGACAAAAGGGAAATCACCTATAAGGTTCAGGGGGTTGAAGATTTGCAGGAGGGCTCGCCTAGTGAAAGGCTGCGTATGGCTTTCTCACTCGATGGCTTCGAGTCTCCAATACCAGTCAAAACATTTTCGCCAGTGATGAAATTCCTGGTCCAAATTTCGATATGGAACTCCGTCAGTGCATATCTTGCCCTTATTATGCTTGTCAATACATTGGTTTACAACGGTGTCTGGGGCAACGGCATTACCAATGACGGCGTAATCCGCATAGTGTTTGTTGGCGTATATGCATCTGCAAATTTTGGGCATCAATTTTACACCGAGATTTTACTCCGACGCAACTTCGCATATATGGTCTGCCAAGTATGCTTGGTCTTCATTTGCAGGCAGTTTATGTTTACCTCAAATATATCCTCAAATGTAGACGACAGGACCGTGAATCGTCTGTGGATTTCTAGTCTCGAATTATTTGGCTCGGTGGAGCGTTTGAACTCTTATCGAAAGCTGAACCGCTCCGGAGCGGGCCAGACGGATTATATAGTTGAGGAAGAGAAGACAGAATGCCAGTATGACAAATTAGTCAAGCCAGTACGCGAGGCGGAAATAAAGGCATATGAGAAATCGACCGAATCCGTGCTAGACAAGACTCTCGCCAACGTCGCTGTCCTACTTGGCATTTGTCTCGCTACAGCATTAGCCCCGTGGACTTCCAGTCAAACAGGTGATGCGACAAGTACGCAGCTCGGCTCGTATGCCTTACTACTTTCTATCAGCACGGGGCTCTTGGCCTTGGTAAGCAGTATAACACAATTGTCGAATGCAACACTATCTGCTGGAACGATTCTTTTGCTCCAAGAAAAGGCGATCGTAGCTGGCCATGCCGATAAAGAATCTCTTGTGGATCTTAGTTTCGACCCTGATACTGCACCTGAGAATAGCTACACTAGAGACATCGATAAACTATCTAGATTAGCTTCAATTGGCCTCCTTGGTTTGAAGGACCTGTTAGGCAAGCTATATCATATCATACGTATCATACTCGGCCCAGCACTATTATATAGCGCACGTGGAAGAGTGAGCAAACATAGCGCACGTGGAGGCTTTGATGAATTTTACCTCCTGATAGGCGATGTTATGCTAAGGTCTGACGCCGGGTCGGGAGGTATTTGGCGGGCCAGCCGAGTAGAAGGGCAGGAGCCGGGGGGCCGGCAAGGTGGGGGACGGGCAGAGAATGATAGCGTTGCTAAAAGTCAGCTCGAGAACCCTGAAAGGAGTGGAGCCCTTGGCATCTCCGGCTCGCCGCATGATGTCGAGGTTGGACATGGCCCTTAGATGCAATATTGGCACGACATAATTTGCTTATAGGTAAGGCAATTCGGCTTCAAGATCATTCGCTAGTTTGCAAGACTTCTATTCCAATCAGGCTGTTCCAATGCAGTTACACCCGGTACCCAGGTACCTATTATTATGTAAACTTTTAACCCCACCTTTTGTGTAACGAGGGACGGCGGGCCGAGAGCTGACTAAAACCGCCAAACCGCCTCAAGATTCATCTCAGATTCCTTCCTTTCAGTGAGCATCAAAGACTGGCTAGTCGTTATGACTATCGTCTTGACGGGCGCCAACGGTGGCCTTGGCGTCTCTATCGTCTCCAACATAATTTCAACATCCGAGCTGGCAGCGCAACACGGTGTCTATACGGCGCGTAATGGCGACGCGGCAACAGCGCTTCACGGCGCCCTCAAAGTAACCCCTGCATCACACTCGTATGAGGTACGGTCGCTTGACCTGTCACGCTTAGCGGACGTGCGCAAGGTAGCGACCGCCGTCAATGCTCGCGTCGCAGCTGGTGAGATTCCTCCGATACGTGCGCTCATCCTGAATGCAGGTTACGTAGAGTACAGCACACAGCATTGGACCGAAGATGGCCTAGACTTGAGCTTTGTGGCGAACTACTTGGGCCATTGGTTATTGACTTTGATGCTATTGCAGAGCATGGATCGGGAAATGGGCAGGATAGTTGTACTGTCAAGCTGGTCCTACGAGTAAGTTGTTTGCAAACGACCCGTCGCTGGCATACGTACACACTTACCAGACATCTGCCAGTCCTAATGATAAACGCAACGGGCCAATCTCTGAACAGTGGAAGACCATCTTTCAAGACAGCACTGAGCCAGTTGCCAAAGGCACTTGGAGCGCTAATAACGAAGACCCATCATGGCGTGCTGGGTTTCGGCGCTATGCCGCAAGCAAATTGTGCCTAGTCATGATGATGTATGTCTTGCCTGGTGCACATCTATATGAATGAACGTTGAAATGCCACACTGACCGCCACCTTTGAGCAGAGGAGAGCTCCAGCGCCGCTTGCACAGTGATCCCATCCTAAGCAACATCTCTATACTCGGCGTCGACCCGGGCGCTTTCTCGAGCGACATCACACGTCGGAGCCCGTGGCCTATCCGCATATTGTTCTACAAGATTATCATACCCGCATTGGCAGGTCTGATGACATGGCTCCATCCCAACGGCACGCTTCGCACGCAAGCAAAGGCAGCCGAAGATGTTCTCCACGCAGCGTTTGGCTGTAGTCCACAGTTGAGCGAACGGCCCCAGGGGCTCTACTTGGATGGGAAGGTGCCGAGAGAGATGAGTGCCGAAGCAAGGGACGTCAAAAAACGAGAAATGCTGTGGAGGGATAGCATTAGGTACGCGCAGTTGGAAGAAGGCGAAACAGCTCTGATGAACTGGAGGTAAACAAAATAATAAAGGTGGCGGTCTTTCATAAGATGTAGGTACCTATAACACCCATCAGTTTGTCCTAGTTAGGGGCGTTTAGTTTCGCCCTACTTGATTCTTTGAAGGTCAGTCAAAATCTTGTTACTACATGGTATGACCCTTGGGCGCAGTGCCCGAGTGCCTGAGTTTTGGAAATGTTGCTTATAATATAAAAGAGATATTTTCGGTATTATTATAAAGTAATTTTACACATTCTCCCAAACGTCCTCCGCATACTCCTGTAACTCTGGAATGTCGATTATGAAATCAGCTTCTTGCGGTCCTGGATCTCGAAGGTATAGAAGCCCAAATTCCAATACTAATGGCCCACTAGTCACATTATATGATATTGGGTTTGTCGCCTCGTCGCGGTTGATTATTATTTCTTGCTTTAGCACTGGAAGCATCTGTTGAACGGCCGCTGCTCGTCTGGTAGTAGTAGCCCCTGGTCTGGTCGCCGCCTCCTCCTCCCATTTCTCCAAGATAATCTTGGACTCTCCTCGATCGAACTTAGCAAGTATTACTATTTTCACGTCGTGATTTGACGCCATGAACCACCATCTCATATCATTACGTAGCTCATTTAGAGACTCCGAGTGTCCGGCCTCGATTACTAGTGTTGGCCAATCTCCCGATCGTTTACGTTGGGGCTTTGGACTCCCCGTAGAGTCACCCTCCCCGACGTCCCCCCCGGGATGATTGGATCGAAATGTGGTATGACCTATCGTGCCCCATGTCTTTTCCATGCCAGCCCTGCAAAGCTGGGCATAGAATTGCATATAGATAATCAGGTGAAGTGTTTCGTGAAGAGGGGTAGGAATCGTAATTATTAGGATCTGCGACTCGGGGTGGTATCGGCGCCATCGAAACCTACGCCTCCGGATCGATCGTTCATGGTCAATCTGGGCAAAATCACTGGGGGACACATCTAAGTTATTAGCATGTAACGTAAATCAATATAAAGGGTTGATATACTTGTGACAATAAGAAAGTCCCCGGAAATAGAATCAATAATCTCGAAGATATCTCGGGTATTCGTGAATTTAATGGTTGGGTCTTCGTCGCCTCTTTCTAATGATGTGGTCGACATTGGCACTGTTGAGGTGGATACAGTGGTTGACGGTTTGAATGCCGATATCGTTGGTGTTAAATCAATCTGGAAAAAAGGTTTAATTTGGCTGAGGTCACTATTACATACCTGTACCAGACCTGCAAGACACGGAAGGGGGAAAATATGAACCTTAATAATGCAAGTGTAGAATTGTATGCATACCTACCTAAAGTAAGGTAGGGGTGCAAGGCGGTGTCCCGGGTAAAGCTTACTTTAGGATTCTTTCTAGGCGCCATATGTCAGGAAGCAAGCCTAGAGGCCTAGCTCCCAAGCGCATCCCTTCCTTTATACCTATAAGCCCGTAACCCCTATCCAGGCCCCTTAGCCCCCTATTCTGGCCATGAGGGCTCCATGATTCCTATCCGGGCCTTAAGGGTGACAAACAGGTCCGTGGCCTAACCCAGGTGACGGGGGCTACGGTCCTGACAGTTCCATATATTTCCGGTAAGGTATATCTAAAGGTTAGGTACCTAGGTAGCTATAGCTATGATGCAGTGCAGCCTTGAGTCCGCCTCAGGAGGGACCCCTTTTACCATCCATGATAGTATAATAAGACACGGCTCAGGTTATGACGCCTTAATATTACTCAATGAGCGCATATAAATAATTACCAATCGCTCGAGCTTACTGGCTGGCTAGAGCCGCATTGACCTTATCATGAGAGCAGGTATGCGGCAGCCTTGAAAGTTTTGTAGGACACGGAGATCGTATTCGTTTCACGAACATATCAGCGACCACCTACCAGTTTGTCCTAGTTGCATAAGTTTGGCCCTACTCGACTCCTTCAAGGTCAATTAGAATCCTACTGCTACTTGAAGATAACCAATACTAGCCCATCTCGTACAAAACCATGTGTGCCAAGGTTGATTTGTCCTCAGAAACACAGCCTTCCTAATGGGCTTGGAGAGGCGCAGCTTGAAAGTCCTCACGTGCCTACCTAAGTATGGATGAGGCTGCATCAAATAGAGATGATTGGTGTAGTCCGTCGGGTTGCAACGGTATTAATTCAAGCACCTTAGGTAACTAGGTAAGTACCTAGGTACGTATATCTCGTCCAGCCCTATTGACGTTTCGACTGTGACTTAAAAGGTAAAAGATTGACAATATAATCGCTAGCTACATCGTGAAGACATGAAGGCTGCCACTGCTAGCTCTCAGCATTCTAACGGAAATCAACATCTGATGCCACCATACAGTAAGAGCAATACAAACCTCTTCAATATTCTTCTCTTCCGAGAGGATTCTGACAATCTCCACACACAGCTTCGAATGAATATAACATATGGGTGAAGCAGCTTTCTGATGTATCGATAAGGGCTTCGCTGTTTGCTGGTAGATGCAAAAGGTTGGCCAAATTCTTAGAAGATGCTCAGAATTCCGTTGCCAAAGAATCGTCACCAGGTAACTTCGTCCTGGTATTCTCCGTGGACAAAACCGACAAGATAGATAACGTCGCCAACTGTCGTCCTGATATACACGAAGCGGATAGCTGTCGACGTGTCATCTTTCTGGCCGGCTACCCATCTGCTCAACTGCTCACGGATATCGGTGCGGTTTATAAAGTTGATCCAGATTTCTTCGACACGCACTTGAGCTTCATGTCCGAAGACCACGCAAGCTGCAGAGTTCATCCTTCATTCTATACCCTACCGTCACGCCAGCAGGCTATCTTACAATTGTCCATACAATCTATAGGCGGTGGAGAATCTGTTCGTGAAGATTGGCACACAAGGAGACAGCGCTTTACTGCAGAGATGGGAAGTTACATGCATAGGCTTCGAATGGGAGATGGATGGGAGACTTTCAATTCCGTTGTCAGGGGGTTAGAAGTCCACGATAAATATCGATTTAGCCTCGAACAGCTCGTGACCGTCCAGATATCAAGAGACCAGGCCGACAGCGATGGCTGGAAAGGTTAGAACCCCTTGGCAAGATTCATCACTGACTACCTAGGTACTGATAGTTCATGGCATAGTTTGTATTTGGTCCGATGCTGGAGCCGATTTGGAAGACAGTCCGGAAGGGCCATGGGATGCTACTCGGCATGACTTTCACTTTCGGCCTGTTTCGCTCCATCCATGGCGGTTGCCCTCCGCGGACAAGAGGCACCAGATATTTCCAACGGAAAATCCCGACCCGAGTAGAAAGAAAGCTCAGCAGAGCCTACCGTTGTTGCGCGACGCCTACAGCCAGATTTTCAGGGAAAATCCGAATATCGAGAATCCCATTAGCGCCCTGGACCTAGTTTTCCGCTACTTTTGCGTCTCGGAAATTCAGTACCTCGATATGATCGCGTCGGTTCTCGAAGCGAGCATCCAGAGCTCACGGCACCCTAAGGACTTCAGAAAAAAACAGACCAGTGCGGAGACCCGCGCAATACTCCTAAACTCGCGTCAAGCGCTTCGATACCGACGTTCTCGGATTAGGGAAGTGCTCGAATACGTCCGGTTCCATGGCGCGGCTGTTTCTGTCGACGCCGGCTCCGAGGCTGCCTTATCTCTATCGTCATTACTTCAGGATCTGGAGCATTTGCTCCTCAGTAATGAGGAGCTAATGTTGAGATGTGAAAATGAAGTTGATGCCATAACAAATGAAGCCATATTCGAGGATGCGCAGGCAGGTATTGCACTGAACAGAAGCAACCACAAGTTTGCTGTGTTCGTTGCCATATACGCCCCTGTGACTTTCACGTGCAGTGTGTTTGGCATGAATTTTGTAAATATAGGGAATATCTCCTGGGGTTTCGAAATATGGGCGATGGTGACAATTCCATTATGTCTAATCTCTTCACTCTTCGTCTTTTGGGATTCAGATATGATACAAAAGGGGCTTGGGAGGATCAGGTTATGCTTGAAAGTTTCGTCAGGGTCGAACTTGGTAGGGCGGGATGAAGAACAATCGTTGTAGGAATAATATGTGCTATGGTAGATATAAATTCACAAGATGGTAACCGCTTCAACAAATTCTTGATACGAGGTAGCTTCGTGTAATGGGGGAAGAAAGCGTTAGTAAGCTTACTTTAAGTAGTGAATCCATCACAAAATAGATATTACTCCTTCATTAGAATTAAGTGGTATCTAGTTGTCTATCGGGATATTCCTCTATCAAGCAGGGACTGGAGGAGGCAAAGGAGAGGAGGGGGGCGGCCCCTGTACCCTACCCCTTATTGGATCCAGCCCTTCTATGACGATTAATTCTCGGCTTTTGTCGGCCATCTAGTCTAGTATCTTCACTCCTAGTCGCCACTGTATATCAGGCTCCGTAATATATCTTTGGGGGAATCATGTCTCATTCTTCTGCGTCATGTAGTCAGCTCAGGATGGAGAGTCCAGTCGTTGTCGGGAGTTTTAACTTCATGAAGCGTCTCGAACTCTATAAAACTACCAAGCCTTACAGCATCGCTATCGAGATCGAAAGTTGGACCGGCGATGTTCCAAGGAGCAACTTCCAGCAAGATTGTGTTGATGTTACCATTGAGGATATAAGGGGGCGGGAGGGGCAGTTTACATTTGAAAGGAACGGTTTCGCTCTGCTTGACTTCAGCAGTTCGATGACGTACGAAGACTTCGAAGACACTACAAAGTTGGAAAATGTTTATGCGCAAGAGCTTGGTGCGTGTCTACTGCAATATTTCCAAGCGACCTCAGTTCGTATCTTTAGCATACTTGTATGTCTGCATTGCACAGCCATTTGACCAGGAACTGATCGATGGCGAGGTTCGTCGACGACATCCCGAATTTCCAAATGTAGAAATACGGCGCACTGCAAAAGCGGTTCAACCAGCATCTCGTGTTCATATTGGTGAGAGATCCCCTGGACCTACACCTTCGTCCACAATAAGTGTAGGTCTTTTGAGCTCCTTGTTTACTAAATCGTACAGACGCTACACCAGAAGCATTACACGAGCTCATGATAGAGCTCGAAACGCAAGAGGGAACCCTCCGCCATGAACCAAGGCGGTTCATCTATCTCAAGTGAGCTGAATTGCATGAACCTGTGCATCATGCATCTACCGCTGACTATCTAAAGCATCTGGAAGCCCTTGAGAGGACCGCTACACGACTGGCCTCTGGCATTCTGCGATGCAACAACAGTTGACAAACAAGATCTAGAGCGACATGACCACATATTTCCACCGTCACCAGACTCGCCAAGCTCACCAGGTAACATCGTCAGAGAGAACCACACCGTATACCATAACCCGTCTCAGAAATGGTACTATTTGAGTGGACAGATGCCATCAGACCTACTTCTTTTCAGACAGGTTGATTCCGAGGATAATCAAGGCATGTACCAATACTTCTATTGACTATCTGTTAAAAGAAGAACATCTCCACACTAACTCGTCCAGGCGTTCCTCACACGTCGTTCCAGCTACCTCAGAATCCGGGAAAAGGGAGCCGAGTCGTGCCGAGGGAAAGTATCGAAGCACGAGCAATAGTTTACTTGGATTGATCTTGCTGTTGGTGCCTACGTCCCACATATCCATATCTTGATATTTTTGGTTCTAATGTATGGATCCTGAGTGGTTTCAACGACGAGGGGTGCGGATGACCATTTGAGGACGTAGGTGGTTTGCGTCTTGGCTACTATGGAGTTGGTTAGCTTGTTACTTCAGGTAGTGGCAACGGAGAATACAACACGGAAAGGGCTTGCTAACCTGATAGTAATGTCGTGTTCAATGTGAGCTACAATGTTATTAGAATTTTGATTAGAGGTGTATTGCTGATCGTTCCACATCGCAGATTCGCTAGCAACGACTGTAGGATATTGCGTTGCAGGGGACGGCAAATCATTCATCCGCTTCCAAGGCTGAGCCCGACTTTCTTCAGGAGGTAACTTGGACATGTTTGATTTGCTGGTTGCTTAAGGTGAGTGAAGAATCGTCGCACGTGGAAACAGCTTAGCCTGGGTTTAAGGTGAACTTGGGAAGATAGAAGAATTCGAGAGATGAGCAGATAACAGTTTGAAGTCGCTGCTGGCGTCCGCTCTTATCCGTCGCTTCTGTATTACCATCAACGAGCACAAGGTGTGGTGGCTGTCTGACCTAGGCGCGGGGGTTGTATTGAAAAACGCCAGTGATAGTACATAGACTTATCTAAGGATACGTAATAAGTCTTAAAAGCCGATCAGCGACCGCACAGGCCTGTCTGTGGCTGCGACGTAGATAAATCCGGTGCTGTAGGTTTTTTCTTTTGGCGATTTCGTGGGCTGCGAGGGTGTGGGAACTCTCCAATCAGGGGCTCATGCCTGTTTTTGATCGAGATTTGTGCGCCGCGATGATTTCCCTGCGACTAACCGTTGCGTTCCCCGGCTAGTAACATAATATCTCCCCTTTTCGCTAACTCATCATCATCTTTAAACCAGTCTAGCTAGAACGCAAGAACGCCATGGCACCCACGGACGACCACTTCAAGGTCTTGACCAGAGCTAAACGGCCTGGAGAGCCTGGATTAGAGTACGTTAGTGCACGACATTGGTCTATACGGACAAATATCATCATAGTATATCTGATGTGATGATCGCAATATTAAAAGTAGCTGACATCTCGATTTCTTAACGGGCAGCTTGGTTATGGTACATGGACTATCAACCCTTGGCTTACCTCGATTGCATTCGAATTGGCCAACGTCACTACTCGAGATGTCTCCAGACAACACCACAATTATCAGCTATGATGCGAACCTTCGAGTTAACGAAAGATTCCAGTGGAAGGATATACAATCAAGCACTTCAATCTTAATAAATGCGTTGCAATCATGGATTGAGGAGGTATATAGAAGCCGTTCATCATTAATGGCCAGTTTAGGCAGCGTTTTTCTAACTTTACAATGCTATAATAGACTACTCAGGCCCGTATCCTTGTCTTTGCCAGCGTTGGAGTCGCAGGCTGCATTGTCAAACACGTTAGTTTCATCTTTCTTGACCGCCAGACGTGGAATTACCCAATCGCTAGCTCAATTGCTAAGTAAAACATCTAGGCGTTATATAGATTTTCGCAAGAGAACCGCTATCAGGAATGCTCGGCGAGAACGCGAGGCCTTCTGTTTTTCGGGACACCTCATTTCGTTGAATCCAATGAGAGGAATGCTAACGCACTCAACGGAATCCTACGATACGAGTCAAGTGGACATCCCAGATGGCCCTCAACCGTGACTAAAGATGACTTTTCTTCCTTGGTGTATAGCGCGTGGCGTTTTGACGAGCTCAAGCTGAACTGCAAGATGCTATGCTGTTACGAACGCATCCCTATGAAGATAACTAGTAGTTTTATCGTCACGCGCTCAGTCACGGTACGCACCTAGAGATTACATCACAGATTTAATCAGATTGAATAATACTAATGAACTCATGGAGATGGTGGACGAGAAAATGGCATCAATGAAATCAAAACACGTCGAAATTTTCCCCATTGACACAAGGTTGTCAGGCCTTTTCGAAAGTACTGACTGTGTAGTTCATCGGCATGTCTCGGACTTTCTACCCCGGGTGCTACGCGAGTATAAAGATGAAAAAGAGAAATCCCTAGCTGTGGGGATAGGCATCGCTACTCCAGACACTTTAGGTACCTGTCATGTGTTGCCTGTGTCCGGCCGTTCTGACACACAGGGGAGTAAGTAGTAACGTTCCCACGTCCGTGTGTTACCTACCAGGACGCATAGAAGAAGCCCACACTTGAGAATTTTCGCTAATCTTTTAAAGTCTCCCCTAGTCCTACTATAAACATATCTCGTCCGACACCAACGACGCCCAATCCACAAGAGTCTACTTCGCCACAGCTATCTATCTCGCCGCCAGTGACTTCCGGGGGGAGCCCAGACCGTTCTTTCAAGCTGCCCAGCAGACAGCATTCGTCCTTTCAGACCATGAGCACCTCAAATGACTTGACATATTCGCCGGCATCTGACCAGGGCTTCGTTGTTTTGTCCAAAGTCGATGCCCTTAACAGCTTCCCAACCGTTCCAGATGTAGTGGAATGGATTCAAGTGGGTGCCTGCCGCCAACCAAACCCTGACTTCCATGGTCGTGACGACTTGATCAAGAAGATGAGAGATCGGCTGCTACGATTATCAGAAACAGAGCTGTCAAGTATATCACGCCCAAACGCATATGTTCTCTGTGGTGCTGCTGGTCTGGGGAAAACCCAAACAGCTTTACATTTCTTTCATTCATACAAGTCCCAATTCGACGTCCGACTATGGATACAAGCAGATAGCAAAGAGAGTTTATTTGTCGCCTTCAAAGAGATTTCTGCCCGATTGAAGCTTGAGTCTCGAGCCGAAGCAGAAGATGCTGTGCTTAGCAGAGAGCTAGTAAAGGGGTGGCTTATGGAACCTTTCCAGAATATCAGGAGAAAAGACGGGAAATTGATGAGATGGCTTCTAGTCATTGATAACGCCGACAATCCGGACGATGTATTGGATTTCTGGCCCTATGACGGCCAAGGCTCTATCGTCATTACAAGCCGGAACCGAGGGGCCATGACGCAGAACTACTTCGGCGAGTGTGGTGCTGAACTTGCTGTGTTGGATGTCGACGACGCAGTCGTACTATTAAAACGCCTTCTGAAGCGAAACCGTCGACCGAATGAATCGCCTGATGTTCTTCGGCAGGCCGTTACTAAACTGGAATGCTGGCCCCTGGCTATTGCACAAATGTCCGGAATTATACATAGGGAGAAACTTTCCCTTTCTAAGTTCCTTGAGATATACGAGAGCCGAGAACACCGCTTCAGGTACCACTCGTCTAGAGTTGGTTACTTGCACGGCGGATATAAACTGACTCTAACTTCTGCGTGGGCGTTGGAGAACATGAGCCTAGGAGCTGCCCAACTTCTCTCCGTTATTTCCATACTTGCACCAGCGTCAATACCAGAGGAGATTTTGACAAAAACGCCGGAGAGAGCAAAGTTACCGGGCTATCCTTTGGATGATGGTGCCTATTCCCGAGAAATCGTGACCGTTGAGTCCCGTTCTATCATAAGCCGGCAAACAGGTGAAAATACGCATGATCCAGTAGATCTCTCTATCCATCCGCTCATCCAAGAGGTTGTACGGGGCCAGCTCCTGAAGGATGAAGATGAAGTTGTCTCGGTTTTTAACGCAGCCATAGGCCTCATGACAGGAGTCTGGCCCTTCGAGACACTTCCGTTTTATGGCTTTCATGACTTCGACCGTGTTGAGCGACGGGGGCAGTGCGACAAGCTTCTACCACATACTACACAACTGAGTCGATTTTACGAAACATTACCTGAAGAAACCAGACGACGGTGTACGACCGTGGACTTCTTGAATATTCTAAGCGAAATTGCCTGGTAAGTCCCATATCATTGGACGAGTACCTAGACTGAAGATCAAGATACACTGACATGTATGCTACCCCGACAGGTACCAATATCAGCGCTCTAACATGGACGACTCATTGGTATATATTCAGTTGATCTTGAGGATTCTAGACGATGAGCCAGAAAGTCATCCACAGATCCGGGCCGGTCAACTTGGGACATGGAGCAATATTGCCATGGAAATCAACCAGCCTGAAGTATCACTTCAGAAGAACCTCGAAGCTCTGGAAATCAGGCAGAGGATATTCGCGGATACTGGAGTGGTTAATTCGCAACTGGCTGCCAGCTACACCGAAACTGCCCGCTCCATGATGATGAATAACATGTTTGATAAAGCCAAAGGGCTCATCGACAAGTCCATTCAACTTCGAAAGAAAATGCCCCAGTTCTCGAGACTGCAGCTCTACAGCCCCTTGTACTACCTGTCCTTGATATACTTGCACGAAGGAGACTTTGAAAAGGCCACGGAGACGGCACTAGAAGCGTTGAGAGAGAGGGAAATCAAGTTTGGACGAGACGATCGAGAAAATAAGCGGTCAGTATGCACCAGGTCAAAATCCATGAAATTCAAGATGCTGAGATTCAAGTAGCACCGGGCTATTGCTTACGTGCCTTGGCAACATTTCCAGCAAACAAGGTCTTCACGGTGAAGGCCTTGAATACCATCAGCGAGCTCTGCTCCAGCTACGAGCGACCGGGGGTGAGGATGACCTTGACACTGCCAACGCATACTACAAGGTAGCATCTCATTACCTGAGGGATAAAACGTTCGATCAAGCACAGTAAGTTTCTACCATAACCGCTCCTCTCCATCTGCAGCTTTCTTACTCCGAGACTCGTGCAGATCCTTCGTTGGGCGAGCAATACGGGCATTGCAGCGATCAAGGTTCCACAAAGGAGAAGTTGCTCGCGCAATGTTTCTTCAAGCCCGAATACTCTCGGAATCAGGACAAGGAGACGCGGCCGCTGCGACCCTTCGCAAGAGCGTGGATATCAGGCGCCAGCTAATTGAAAATGATGCGAGAGAACCCGAGGTGTTGACAGAACCAGACTTTGACGAACTTGTTGTTATCTGGAGGAGATAATCGTAGGGGGAACGTCATGTCATGTGCCGTCGGCCTACAGAGCAGTAGGCGGGAATTGAGATATTACTGTATACCTGATCTCTAATCAATACGCTCGTTAATTTTATAAACAAGTTCATTTATACATGCAATCTATCCGGCCATATTCCTCCATGCT